>JASAMV010003005.1:0-171434 GCA_030248065.1 Rhynchonema sp. JSB1_4
AATGAAAATTGAAAAAGTCTACAACTGCTCAAGGGGTGCAATTTTCGAAACGGTGTAAAGGTCAGTTGGGCGTAAAGGTCGGTGTAAAGTTAGGTCGAAAGCTCGGTCGGCGTAGCTCGGTGTAAAAGTGAAACATTGCCTGTTATTAAAGTTGAATGTTTGAATTTTAAAACGAGGTCTATCACACTGAGCTGTCGGCCTAACTTTCCACCGACCTTTACACCCAACTCGACCTTTACACCGTTTCGAAAATATCACCCAAGGTCTAGTTTTAATGGTCCAACCTTCTGCTGTACGGTTGGCCGTATCATCGCTCACCGAGGGCTCAGATGAAGTAGTTACTGAAAAATGGCAATATTCCCTCAAATTGAGCATGTAGTGCCGTTCTCACTGACGTAACAACGTTTTTACTTTTTTATTTTTGGGCGGACTTAGGTTTGATCCGGAAACCGGAATCCGGAAATATTTCCGGAAACGCATTGTTTTTGCATGTAAATTTCTGCGTTTTTCCGGAAATATTTCCGGAGTCCGGAAATGTTTTGTATTTTTGTATGCAAATTATTTCCGGTTTCCGCATTCCATTTAACCTTAGTTCGCCCTTACGGTTTTGTAATGAAACATCCCAGAAAGAAGGCAACATAAAGTACAAAACCATTTTGACTTTGGCCAACCTTCTGATACGCCGCTAGTGGTCGTTTCACTGCTCACCGACTGACCGGTTGGCGTAGGTGCTGAAGAATATCAATGTGTTTATTTTTGTAAAAATCAGTAGAAGGACGTGTAGTGCTTGTTTATGGTGATAACTGCCACTATCTGTTATGAGGAGTTACAACAGAAGAGCACACATAATAATTTTTAGTTGTGTGAACCTTCTGATGCACCACTGTTGGTCACTTCGCCGCTGACCGACTGCCCTGATGCACTGGTCTCTGCAAAATATCAATATTACATCTGTGTAACGATGGAACAATATAAGCCTCATCACTACTGACTATGTACCTTCAGTCGCATCCGTTGGGCCCGCGCTTGTCGAAGTAGATGCTTGAAGTCGAGGACATTGTGTACAGATCAGTGTAAAGCATTCTTACAAAGCGGAAAAGCCACCTTACCGACGCATTTCACGGACCGCTGTTCGTCTTGCTTGTCAGTGATGGACAGTGTGCCATTTGTGCACGTCAGTTCTAGTGTTGGACTCGGGGTGTCAACGTTACGACGGCGTAGCAGATCGATTTCTTCATCTGATAAAAGCCGACTCTCGAGCATACCTACCACGCATCACTGTAGCTTTTCAATTTGCTCACTTACTGCTTGTTATTGCGGCTGCAAGAGTAGGTGATGGACTGTCCTCGCCAAATGTAAGGTTCGTGGATGTCCTTTCTTCCCCAGGCGTAGATGACAATTCTTTCTCAGTGGTCGATGTGTAACTTTTCTCTGTGTTGATTGTAGTGGCTATGACGACTGTAAATTATTCTTTTAGTGATTGTTCTGATGGTCAACAAGCTCTGGTAGATTTTTCTGCTGAGCACACCAACCTCCTGTCGCAACAGTGCCATTGGGACAGGACACAGAGTGATTTGAGCCGGATTCAATGTACTCTTTGTCCTCCGGCCACGGTGTCACACTGTCGTTCTTGCCATTTGATGGTTTCAGGCAGGCTACAAAAGGGTTTTCTTTGCAAACAACGCAATGCGAATACTTTACGGAATTGAAAACTGTCTTACCATTACAGGGCTTCAGTTGGCGATTGTTGTCATTTTCGGATGGGTCAGGGTCGACTACTGCATCAGGAGGTGACTCTTCAACATTTCGAGCCTTTCGTCCCAGGTTATTCTTCGCTTCAGCAACAGTGGTTGCTTGCGCGGTTTCAACTTCGTTGTTTTCGGGGGTCGGGTTGGACTCAGTCGTCTGTGGAGCTTTGCTGGACTGGACTGTCTCGGTACTAGGTGGTTTAGTCATCGAAAACGGTACCGTTGAACGGGATGCGCGCTCCACAACCAACGTGCCATTTTTACACATCACGCTTTGCGTGGGGCCGTCCTCTAAAAATTATGATACAGTTCCTTTACGTCGCATGGTGTTGTTGATATATCCACAATTGCCACAACCTCCAGTTGTCGTTCCAGCAGCGCACTCGATTGCGAAAGATTCGTCGTTCTTCAGATGTTTTTCTGCCGGCCAGTTTACGTTGTTAGGCAGTGGACTTGGTTTGGCACAACCTCAAACCAAGTGTTGCAACTTTTTGGTTGATTTTCATGAATGACAATGTTCACATTATGGATGATAAGTGTCCTTGATGAACTGTAACATTCAAACCTGTACAAGCGAGGAGACTTTCAGCGGACGAAGTTTCTTTGCTGTCACCACCTTTGTCAACCAGGACCAATTGACCGCCCTTGCATTTGACTTCTTGCCACGTCTCGCCATCTGTATAATAATGCTAGGAGCGACATGATCATTAGTTTGATAGCATGATAACATTGTTGTTTTGTCTGGCCCTTTTTGATTCCGAGGAGATTAAGCACGGTGTATACATGACTGCAATCTCCAGGGCAAAAAATGCCGTTGTGCGTCTTACACCAGGTTAACCTTCAGTTGTAGTACCATCTTTACAAGTAACATTGACCGTTTTGTTCTCCAGAATATCATGTTCAGGCCATTTGATGTTCGTCAGTGATTGGTCCTTGAAACATTCTGCAACGTTTGAATGGTTACTTAATTCCGTTTGTTGAAATTCTCTTCTGAGAAACCCCGAAACTGTTGACATCATAACGTACTGGTAGGCGTGGGAGGGGTGATGGCTGTCTTTGCTGAAACACCAGGGTGAATTGAATCAGTAGCACACATCATTCATGTGAATCAGAAAAGTTACTTTACCGACGCATTCCATAGACTGCTGTTTATTTTCGCTGTCAACGACTGATAGGGTGCCATTTGTGCAGGTCAGCTCCAGTGTTGAATCCGAGGTGTCAATGCTACGACGGCGTCGCGGGTAGGTTCCCACAGCTGAAGCCGGCCATCACTCAAACACACTACAATACACGTAATAAGTTGCTCTTCAACATGTTCACTTACTGGTTGTTGTTTTGTCCCTAACAGTAGTTGAGGAAACGTGCTCAACTGTCGTGGATGTGCTTTTTTCCCCAGGCATCGATGAGGTTTCTTTCTCCGTAATCCATGTGGAACTTTCCTCTGCGTTGTTTGTTTTTGCTGTGACAACTGAAAATTATTTTTTTACTGATGATGCTGACGATGAACAAACTCCAACAGTGTTTTCTCTGGGCTGAGCACACCAACCTTCCGTTGCAGTCGTGCCATTGGGACAGGACACAGAGTGATTTGAACCTGATTCAATGTACTCTTTGTCCTCCGGCCACGGTGTCACACTGTCGTTCTTGCTGTTGGATGGTTTCAGGCAGGCTACAAAAGGGTTCACTTTGTAAACAACGCAATGCAAATACTTTAGGGCATTGAAAACTGTCTTACCATTACAGGGCTTCAGTTGGAGATCGTTTGCATTTTCTGATTGGCCAGGGTCATCTATTGCATTAGAAAGTCCCGCTTCAACACTTCGAGCCTTACGTACTTGGATATCGTTCGGGCTGGCGGTCTCAGAAACAATGGCTGCTTGAGTTGTGCGAACCTCGCTGTCTTCCTGGTTTGGTTTAGACTCCGTCGCCTGCGAAGCTTTGCTGGACTGGATTGTGTCCGCACTGGTTACCGAACTTGGTGCGGTCGTTGACTTGGGTACGGGCTCGACAACCAACTTGCCATTATTGCACTTCACGTGTTGGGTTGAGCCATCCGCTGAAAATTTGATTAAAATTTCTTCATTTTTGACATCATTTCAAACATGATGGTGTGACTGAAAAGATCACAACCTCCAGTTGTCGTTCCAGCTGCGCACTCGAGTCCGAGAGACTCATCGTTTTTCAGATAGTCCTTGCCCGCTTCCGGCCACTTGACGTTGTTAGGCAGTGAATTTGGTTTAGCACAGCCTGCAATCAGAACGTGTGTTTGATGTTCACTAATGAGTCGATGATAGAATTCAACGTTATTGACGATGAATTACTTTAATTAATTCTGAGCCTCGAACCTGTACAAGCCTGGAGAGTCTTAGCCGACGATCCTTCGCGTTCGCCTCGTTTATCGATTAGAACCAATTGACCACCCTTACATTTAACTGTTTGAGACGTCTCACCATCTGCATGATAAAGCAAACAATTTCATAATCAATGATTTTGCAGTGACACAATTTTTGTTTGGCCAGTCTTTAAATTGCGTGGATATAGCAAATTTTCAATTTTATTGCCTCATGCATTTTTACAGACTCAACGAACTCCCGCTTGAAGTCGAGTAATACACAGTCAGCAAGCCACGCAGCTGACACGCACAGTTTGTGTGACTGAAACATTCGAAACGCACACGAGCCAGCTGCGCGGCCTGTTGACCGTGTGTTGAGATTGTTGCCTGCCTCGGCTTCGAACGGGAGCTTCCCTTTCTTTTCCTGTCTGTAAAAATGCATGAGGCAGCGAAATTGGAAATTTACTACACCAACCTATGGTATGAATCTACCACCTGGTGTACAACAATGTCAAACTGTTGGTAAGAGCGATAGTTTGGGTAAAAAAACCGTGCAGAACGCGAAAAAGTTCGGAGGTCATTTTTGTGAATTACATTTCGCTGAAGGGACAAAGATAGATACATTTTAGCTGCTCGCAAGCAAGACAGATAGCCGGGAAGGGGCTGCAAAGATAGATAGCTGGGTTTGTCCAGCAGGAAAAAATAGATACTAACCACTTGGGACTTAGGTATTTGGGACATGCGTCTGTTTTGAAATTTTAAAACAAAAATTATCTAATATATAAATGAATAAGCCCCCCTATGGGTTTATCGGAAGAGGCTTAATCGAACTTCGCCGGAGTAGTACTCCCACCCCAACTGTACATCACAGCACCATGGGGAACACCATCACTTGCTTCACAAGCTGTTATTCCGCATGACATTTGGGGTCTAACCTTCCGTTGTCGTACCATCTTTACAGGTAACATTGACCGTTGTATTCTCCCGAATATCGTCTGCAGGCCATTGAATGTTCGACAGGGTTTGGTCCTTCGAACATTCTAAAATGTTGGCATTGTTGCAATTCTCTTTGTTGGACATGAGAACCCCTCAAAAAGTATTGATATTGACACGTACCTCCAGGTGTGGTCGTTGCTGAAACATCAGGATAAGGTTGATTAGCGCAGAGCATTGGTGTGAAACCGAAAGGTCACGTTACCGACGCATTCCATGGGCTGCTGTTTATCTTCCTTGTCAACGACAGACAGTGTGCCATTTGCGCACGTCAACTCCAGACTTGGGCGAGAGGGGTCAACACTACGACGCCGTGGATAGGTTAGATCACCTGTTAAAAGCCGACACACAACGTATTAGTATTAGTATATTAGTTATGCAGAAACACACTGCCGTCACTAAATCACATTGTTAAAGTCCGAACTCCGCTATCATTGATCATGCCTTCATGATTAATATAGTCAGTTGCCATTGAGTATAACATCGACGAACTTCGCAAAAGTACCGAAAACGATCCACAAACGCAGCCGATCGGGAACAAAGGAGCGACTTTTTGACGCACATTTTGTGCTTGATAATCAGAATTTCACAAAACAATGCACTGAAGCAGTCGCGTAACTGCGTGTAAGCAGCAGGATCATGGTAGGTCTGGACAGCGTGTTGGGAAAAGCTTGCCTTGAGAGAGAGAATCTTTCGATTTCGCAATAGAAGGCACGGGTTAGCTCAGGGTTTCGCCTTAGCCTAAGTTTAAGCCTTGTAGTAAGCCTAAGTCTGAGAAAGAGGGAAGTCAATTTTGAAACTGTGCCAGATTTCTAAAAAATGCGTCAGGACACGCAAAATGTGGTGCTGCGCATTTATACGAATTGTTTCGTTGCCGCAGCCAGCTGTCTTACCGTAATCTGCTGCGTACACGTGCTGTGCTGCAGTGCACTAGCGGATCACCCAGGGTTACAGGGGCCTGAAGTCCAAGTGACCCCTGAAGAGGGTACCCACCACTTCGGAGAAAAGAAGGAAAAAGAACCACTATATCGCAGGATTTTCGCTCTAATCTATACTACTAAAACAGGAAGACGTATGTATGTCTGTCTGTATGTATGTATGTCTGTGGCCCCCTCCCTCGGAAGGGCGGACGGGTCAATTTTCACGGGTAGCTTTGGGTATGCTAAGGGGTCTTCGGGGGGGGGGGGGGCGGGCACGGCACGGGCGCGGCGCTGTAGCCGGGCCGTAGGCACGGGTCCCGTCTAGTACACTTCAAAGACCGAAAATCGCGCGCTTCGCGTTTCAGATGTATTCATTTTCACGAAATTTATAGCTGTCGCACGTGCAAAAGGTACAAAAATTTCGCGCGCTGCATGCTCGTATTTTGTGTGGTATTTGGCAAGTCGATTTATTTAAAATCGCCTAATTATAAACAAGTCCCAGATAAAAACGATTTTTGAAAAAATCAAACATGCACAGATAAATCTAACTTTTGGGATTTGGCCTCCCTTGGCCGAAGGCTGGATCTGTCACTGCTGCAATGCATTATTTGTTGAAATTCAAGTCATCAAGGACGCAATATGCGTCAATATTCGGCAGTTTCGTTCCTGATCAGCCATGCTTCTGGATCAATCAACATACTCACTTTATACAATATACTCACGTTCACCTTGGGTATTTGCGCCAAAATTAATGTTCTTGACTTCAATGTCGACTCTCGCTATGAACAAGAAACAGGGTCGAAAACTTGAAAAACAACAGCGCGGCGGCCGGTTTAAGATTGCGCAACGACTCTTGTTCACTTACGGGTTGTTGTTGTAGTTTCAAGCTCAGGTGTTGGGCTTTGTTCAGTGGAGGTCGTATATTTACTGTCGGTCGATGGAATTTCTGCTTCAGTAGTTGGTGAGGCGCCTTCCTCTGCGTTGGTTGTGGCAGAAACGACAACTGAATTTAAATAATTCCTGTTCTGACAGCAACTTTGTTTGGATTTGCTTGCGCCAACCTTGTTTAGGAACGGTGCCGGCAGGACAGGAAACATTGTGGAGTTCACCGGGTTCGATATATTCTTTGTCTGTCGGCCATGGTATTCCACTATTATTCTCTGGTTTGAGGCAGGCTGCAATGTGGCTGCACCACGTATCAATACATTGCGAACACTACACGTAAATGCCAACAAACCATCACAAGCTTTCAGCGGGGCATCGGTGGAATCATCTTCGTCATTAACGTTCCGAGCTTTTCGTGCAGTTTGTAATACCGCATGATTGTCATCCTTGGTGTTTGTCTCGGTTGCGCTTGTTGCTGGGACAATCGCGGGGCCTACAATGATATGGACTGCTTATCAAATGTGGTGAGTGTGTATCAGTCCTATTCAAGTGCGGTGTGGAGCAGCTAGGCGAGTGGGGCCGACGCCATTCTGTATAAATGTTTCTGCCCTGCCCAACATTTGTCAGCGCAGTATGATGACACCACGTTGCTTATGCCATTCAGTTTGCGTGCCCTGTGGTGTTGATATTCAATGTTTCAAAAATCGGTGCCCTGGAAGGGTGACTTGGCAACGTCTGAAACATTGGCTCCAAATGGCGTCAACCTCCTTATAACCCGCTTCAAAGATGGCTCGCCACATTTAACAAGCAGACTACACTAGTACAAACTTCGACGGTATTAGCGCAGTATTTAGACACAATCCTATCACCTGTGATATCTTACCGGTAGGGCCAGTAGAAGGACCTGGTTTTGTTGCCGCATTCGGTTCACCGATATCTGTTGTTGAATGATTCGCGTTCTCAACGACCAACTTGCCATTTTTGCATTTAACTTTTTGGGTAATGCCGTCAGCTGAGAGTAATGTCGTCATTTCTATCAGTCATTGTATGATATTTGTAATTGCGATTAAAGCAGTGTAACCTCCGGTTGTCGTTCCACTCATGCATTTGAGTTCAAGAGATTCGCCATTCTCCAAGTAATCTTGCTGCGGCCATTCAACGTTGTTGGGCAGTGGATTTGGCTTGGCGCAACCTGAAGTCACACCGATGCGATTTTAAAGTTTATTCTTGATGTTGATCAATATTGTACACACGTGAACGATATCAAACTTGGTGATCGGATCGGGTCGGACCTGGCTTGGTCAATGCAATTTTTGCACCATCGATATTTGAGATTTTTGTTGTTTTAGGTCATATTTTTGTTCATTTAGGTCTAGGAAGAACTTTTAAGTTGATTTAATTAGGGGCGTCAATAAATGTCTTAATATCTCCAATGCAAAAATTGCACGTGACCAACGCAGGTCCGATCCTTTCCGATCACCAAGTTTGATGTCATTCGAAGTTTTAGTGAGTTTTTTTAGCTTGAGTCGTTTGGATGTGAACTGGTCTTCGAACCTGTGCATTCCTGAAGAGCTCCAGCAGGTGGAGGAGCACTGGCTGATATTTCTGCTTGTTCATCGACAGTACCGACTGCGACCAGCTTACCACCATCACACTTGACTTCTTGAGATGTCTCGCCGTCTGCAACAGCGGGACGAAAAACTGGACCGTCCGTTAATGATCTGATCATATGATGATTTGCTCCTTGTGGGACGCAGTACCGCACGAAATAATAAACATGAACATTTCATAGAGTGGAATTTTCGAAGCGGTGTAAAGGTCAGTTGGGCGTAAAGGTCGGTGTAAAGTTCGGTCGAAAGCTCGGTCGGCGTAGCTCGGTGTAAACGTGAAACATTGCCTGTTATTAATGTGGAATGTTTCAAGTTTACACCGAGGTCTATCACACTGAGCTGTCGACCGAGCTTTCCACCGACCTTTACACCCAACTGACCTTTACACCGTTTCGAAAATATCACCCATAAACATGAAAAATGATCTGATCACACCTAGTAAGGTGACGAGACTGAAATACACCAACCAGGTAAGGTCGAACCAGACTTGCATTTCAGCGAATGATTGGCACCAGCTCTAATCGGTTCTGTTGGCCAGTCAACGTTGTCGAATACACCATTTGGTTTTACGCATGCTTAAAAATAATTTGTGCGTTTTGTTTCATAATATCAGAAATCCGAAGACAGAAGCGCCACCAAGCAAACACACCGGTGCAGTCTTTCAGCTGTTTTTTAGCTGCATCAGACGTTGATAGGAATAACTCTCCGTCAATGCATTTCACTTTCTTTCGATCTGCATCGCCATCTAGAAAGTGTGCACGATCAATTAAAATACAAGTATTATTCATTCCATTGTTACATTATTAAACAACTTGTTCAAAGCCAACGATTTCAACAAGCAACCTTCCATCGCCATTCCATCCTTGCATTCGACATTAACTGTTGAATCGTTGGTTATGTAAGATTGGTTCTTTGGCCACTCAACACCGTGGAAATTAGGCGATGGTATCTTACATCCTGGAATGTCGTGCAGCTTGTTGGCCAAAGATGCACCATAACGCACATCGCAACGTTGACGTTTCACATGAACCCTGGAGCACGAAGAAATTAAAAAAAATATATCTCACCAGAGCATGGGGCCGGACTCGCATCTTTGTCATCCATATTGCCAGTTGTCGCCACTTTCAGCTCTCCGCCGACGCATTTGATCAGCTGTTCGGATTTACCATCTGAATTTCGCAAGTATAGGTAGGTAATGATACATACTGGATTCTTGCTAATTCACTGCAGAACGAGAACATCGTAGGTTGCGGTGTGCACTTTGCGGGCATCGGAATCGCGTCGAAGACCGAATCTAGGGCCCAACAGCGCTATCTTTTGTGCGGCTGTAATTGGTGACATTTCGGAGACAGTGAACTTCACAAGTGCAAGGACTGTTTTCACTTGAATTCCGATAAATAACTTTTACGCTGGTCGTGTTTACGGGTGGCCGACAAAATAGCGGTGGAAAAAACAGCAGGGGCGGCTTTTCAAAAACAGCGGCCACTCAAAGAGGTAAGTAATTGGGGAGGCGTGGGCCAAAGCCAAGGCCTAGTCCCAAGTTTAATCGAAAGCCTAAGCCTAATGTCCAAAATATTAGGTTAAAGGGATGACTAATTGCTAAAAGTACCCTTTTACGATTTTAACTTGTAGCTGGGATGCGTGCGATCAGAACGCCACCAAGCTAAAATTAATCGGATGAAAATCGGCGAGATCGAAGCGATTGAATCGGTCCAGCCGAGAACAAAAATAAGGTCGGACCAGCTGCATTTTTATAGAAAATCAGGCAAAAGCTCATGAATTGTTAGATTTTGAGCGAGCGGCTGATGTTGGAGAAAAGAAAACGAAAATCCCAGCTTGGGGTTTTCTCTAACAGTGACGATTTCTTCCAAAAAAATCATAAATCCTTCAAAATGCTTATTTCGCGATTCTGAGACCAGTTCTGGAACAGATCAATTTAGCCGTATTGATTTATCTTTTATGAAACTGTACCGATCGATTCCATCGGGGTCCATTCGCAGGTAGATACCGGTGGTGGACTATATATGTAGTCATCAAAACATTTCTACTTCACGGCCGATCGGCTGAGACAGGAAGTGAAAATTGGTCAGACGGTAAGGTGCTTTGAGGGTACGCCTTTGCGCAAGACCAGTGACACAGCAACGTGTCACTGGTCTTGCGTAAAGGCGTGCCCTCAAAGCACCTTACCGTCTGACCAATAACATTGGTATTTCTTGCTTCAATGCAGCCCTCAAGGCAACCCAGACAAGGAAGTGAAAATGTTTCAATAATAGCGTATAATGACCAAATTGCGAAAGCAAACTAAAGGTAATCCACCACCACTGATATTAACCTGCGACTGGGTTCCGATGGAGGAATCGATCGGTACACCTTTGTAAAGGATAAATCAATACGGCTAAATTGATCTGTTCCAGAACTGGTCTCTTGATAAATGAGGGCTAAGCACATGTCCTTATGAAATTTGCAAAAATCAGGCAACAACACGTGTTATAAGTTATAACTGAGAAGGTTATAACACATTAACAATAACACACGTGTTATAAACTGAGAAAGTTATAATACATGAACTTGGTAGTCTTAAGTATATAGCACTTTAAGACCACTGTAACTGTCCCCTCGATAGTCGAATGGATAAAGCGTCAGACTCACAGCCCAACGATACCGCGCAGGTGACATATCATGACATATCATGATGACGACAGCAGGATCCGTTGTCGAAACGTGGCAATCTCGTCCCACCGGGCGACTTACCCTGACACAACAGTCCTCATCAGGGCTACCCCCAGTGGCGGGTATAAGAACACAAGAAATTTTTCGCAAAATGTCACCACACAGCCACAAAAAACATTCAGGGAACAGCCCTATTCAGTTGCAACAAGGAAAACAGGTTCATGAATGGACCTCACCTTCTGTTGTCGTGCCGTTTTTACAGGAAACGTTGACCGGATCTCCCTCCAAGAGGTCGTCTTGGGGCCATTCTACGTTCGTCAGTGACTCGTCCTTCACACACTCTGCATTTTTAGTTGAAATGTATTGTTGCTTTGGTTGTTCAATCAATCGAGCTCATTGAAAGATAAACTTCCAGAAAACAGCAGAACCACTAACTGGCTGGTGTTGTTGTTGCTGGTGTGGTTGTAGTTGACGTAGTCGGCGGTGTAGTTGTTTCTGAATGACAGAAATGGTTTCTTTTTCTTTGCAAAGTGGCGTTTGCATTTTTTAGAAGCTGACAGCACTGAGTACAAATAGTAGTCCAATCTAACCGTAGCAGCTTTGAAGTTCCGTTTCATTTCGGTTTACGATCAACTTTCCGAAATAACACTGCACCGTTTGACTGTTCTTGCCATCTGAAAGCCATCCAAGCTTCAACGATTTACACGGTTTTGTTTGAATAGCGTTCTGTACTTCAATTAACCGGGTGTCTCCGTTCCTGGTGAACATGGGATCTTCGTTTCAATGCCATGTTTGATGGGTTTGTCTTTGTTTGGCCACTCAATGTTCTTGATACCGCTTGGCTTGGTACATCCTAGTACATATAGAAGTGGTGCAGTCGTTCTCGACATTAACTTTTAAGTTGCAAACGACGCCACAGAAACAGCAGAAAGTAGTGTGCGCATTCTGAACCCGTACCTCCATTTGTGCATTTCACAAGTTCGTGGGGTTTGCCGTCGACTATTAAGGTGCCGTTTCTGCATTCCACCGCCTGTGTGAAATTGCCCGCTGAAAGTCACGCGTTTTGCGTTCACGTAAACCACATAGAAGCCGCTTTCAATCTTGGTCAATAAACTCAGTTAGGGTACTTACATGCGGTTACATGGTATTCTTCGCAGTTGACCTCCACCGCGCTGTTGTCCTTGACATACAACTTCTCCGTTGGCCAAACAACGCCGTTCGGGATATTCGGTTTCGGACAAGCTATGTACAACGGTGAGTGTCAAGGATAATCAAAGCAAGTTAGTCCAAGTCGCAGTTATAAGATGAACAAAAACAACGCTTGGGCAATGGATCCAACCTGTGCATTCTTTCAGGTTTCCCCCTGTCTTGCCGTTTATCACCAACTTCCCTTCTTTGCACTCCACCTTGTTTTTTTCGATCACGCTCTCTGAAACGCAGCGAGAAGCTCACAGCTTTTTTGGAATTAATATAAATGAAACATTATGTCACTAACCATTATTTCCGTTGACCATCCTTCCTTTCTTGCATTCCACCTCCACTTCGTTTCCGACATACTCGATGTCTTTGGGCCAAACTACGGTCGGGGGAATGTTGGACGGTCTGTTGCAGTATTTGCCTGTGATGTTAGATGCTGCTGGTTGAATGCAGTTGATACAGTGTTCTGCTTTATTTATGCTATAGTAAATTTCTAATTTCGTTGCCTCATACATTTACGGACGCAGGGAAACTCCCGTTCGAAGTCGAGGCAGGTAGCAAGCTCAACACACAGTCAACAAGCCACGCAGCTGGCTCGCGTGCGTTTCGAATGTTTCAGTCACACAAGCTGTGTGTGTCAGCTGCGTGGCTTGTTGCCTGCCTCGACTTCGAACGGGAGTTTCCCTGCGTCTGTAAAAATGCATGAGGCAACGAAATTAGAAACTTACTATAAGAGTTCAAAGGGGGTGCCGATCGATGGGCTTGATATTTGAGTCCCGCTGCCAAAACGAAATAAAATTCTTGAATCTGTAGGAACTCCTGACCTACAATCGTGACTCCGAAATTAACGAAACTAGTACTTTTCGATATACATAAAAGTTTCCGTTCACAAAGACACTAATCAGAGATTGTTTGTTGATGCTTGAGACAAAATACTAACACCCAGCTAGCGCATCCATTTCGTCCGCAGGACAATCAAGCAGCTACACGAGCATGAGGATTGTGCTTTGTGCAAAAACACCAACTGACAGCTTTTGAACGTTTGGCGTGCGCTCTAATAATGGCGAAGGAGTAAAACCGTTCTCACCTGTCAGCTCCTGGTATTTGCATATGATTCGTGCCATTGTAGTATCACAGGGGAAGTCATGCAAACCCTGATCCTTTGTGTTGCAGTGGAACAGCAAGCAGAATTCGTTATGGTTTGCACCTCTGTCGGGCTGGTTTTCCAACCAGGTGGTTTCTTCGATACCACCACGGCTGCCGTCCTCCAGCCAAACGAACATCTCTCGACGTACGTCTTTTGTTGCCTCGATGTATTCTGCTCGCTCATCTTCAAGAATGCGACCGCCGGTCCAAATTATCATATATTCACCATTTTCGCACGCGAACCACTGCTGTAAATTGAAGCGCTATTTGGATCGCAAAAATTGCGTCACAGAAAACATTCCAGAAAATATGCTTATCGCGACAATTTGTATTGCCCCCAAACTTGCACAAGAGTGCGCGGGGCTGGGCTTTTATAGTGATGTGTGGCACCTATATAATGTATTGGTCGCACAATGACCATAAGAATTCATCAAGTCAATCCTGATTTTCACTTTCAGTCACTCTTAACCACTGTGCTACAGTACATTTCCAGGAAAGGGGTAGCTGCACTAGTGCGCACGCGTGTGTTACAATTAATTTGCGTGCAGTACTTAGGGTCTCCGCCATATAATGGGTGGCATTTTCGAAACGGTGTAAAGCTCAGTTAGGTGTAAAGGTCGGTGTAAGTTCGGTCGAAAGCTCGGTCGGTGTCAGCTCGGTATAAACATGAAACATTCCACGTTAACAGCAGGCAATGTTTCATGTTTACACCGACCTGACACCGACTGGGCTTTCGATTGAGCTTACACCGACCTTTACACCCAACTCACCTTTACACCGTTTTGAAAATATCACCCAATGTGACCAAAACCAATTTCAATGAAGCTTGGCACGGTAACTGGGCTTGGTCCAAAACACTCACGGTCAAGAAAATTTTTTCCCATATCAACTCCCTATCTGAGCCCGAAGGGCTGAAAGGCAAAAAATTTTGACCCTACCATCGCACCTTCAAATTAAAATATTATAATAAAAAATATCGATCTGTTTCGCATGTTCTTAGTGTGCCGTTTGATCACAAGTCTCTCATAAACGTCTTGGCTCTAATTTAAGATTACATTCACTTTTTTGGCACTACCACAGCTCGCGCTATTCTGCCAAAACCACGCACATTTTAGAAAAAAATTATCCGTTGCATTTTTGGGCCGCATAGACAGCACGCAGAGCTTTACTATATAGTAGTAAGAAAAGGTCGTTTATCACGCCATTCGAGCGATCAAAGACCAATTTCCCATCGCTGATAAGTTTCGACAAAAGTTCGCTCAACTGTGGTGAGCCTGAACTTTTTGGCCCTTTTCTAGGCACCCCAAGCACACTTCTATGTCATATTTTCCTATTTTAATAACGATGTACCGAGGTGATATATGGCACGCCAGATAGTAAAAATATAATTGTTGTTAATTATGTGCAAATCAATGTTTGATCGTCTGCATTATTGGAGGTACGAGCCAGAAATGAATTTTACACAAAATTCGTAATTTTAACAAATTTTCGCTTCCGTCACATTTTAGCCTACCTACACTAATGACGGAATTGTGGTATTTAATGTCAGATGAAGCCCCAACGTTACTGTACTTTATCGATCAGAATTCAAAATTCTAGCTCTAACGTATCTTGAGTAAAATCGTGTTCGTTGAGGTCCATGCGTTGGACTTTGAACTACAAGCGGGTTTATAACCGGACCAGCGTCTACGGTGCCTTCATTTGAACGACTTCTGCCCAAGATACGTTAGAGCTAGAATCTTGGATTTTGATCGATGAACAACAATAACGTTGGGGCTTCATCGGACAGTAAAATGCCACAATTCCATCACAACTGTAGGTAGGCTATAAATATGACGAAAGCCAATATTTGCTAAAATTATGATTTTTGTGTAAAATTCATGTATTGCTCGTGCCTCCAAGGATGCAGATGAACTAACATAGATTTGCACGCAAATTAATCGCACACACGCGTGCGCACTGGTGCAGCTACCCCTTTCCTGGAAATGTACTGTATTTGTGATTCTCACAAAACATTTTCGGCTGCAAATTATCTACGTAACAGAGCACCCACGTTGCTGCGGGTCTGAAACATTCCATTGGTTGCATGCTGCGTGTGCGATCGCCACCTCGCTGCCCCATTACTTTTCGCTTTACAATTCAGGAAATTCTCATAAAGTCATGGTGCGACCAATATATGTTTCACCTCAACGCAGAAAAGTTTTTCACCTCAACCCAGAAAAGTTGTCTGTCACAAGTTTTCAATGTTCATCACTTTTCAGTGGTAAAGGGTAAAGGGGTAGTCTCACTGTCAGAAATATCGGTTGGTATAGTAAATTTCCAAATTCGCTGCCGCACAGTAAGGTACGCCCCATAGTTAATTTCAGGTTCTAAACCCGAAAATCAACTTGTGAAACATTCAGACAGCCAACACATACGCAGCTTGCCAGCCAGCCAGGCAGCTGTGCGCAATGTTTCAGAACCGCGCATGGTTAGCTTTCGGGTTTATAACCTGACATTAATTATGGGGCGTATTATACTGTGCGGCAGCGAATTTGGAAATTTACTATATCAAAAAGTAGCCCTTGTGACCAGAATCTCGGAATGGTGCCTGATTCCTTCAACCGAATTTCAGGGAACGCCGAAGTTCCGAAACTGAGCTCTTTTATTTTTTGGCTGACGTTCGAATGGTCAAGCCGCATAGGTTCAAAACTTCGGCGTTCCATAACGGTCCCTGAAGTTCACGGATGCAAAAATCAGGTGCCATTCCAAGATGCTGACTGCAAGGGCTATAGTGCTATAGGCAAACCAGCTTGACGGTCTTCGACCATACCACCGTATTACCCTGAATTCTTATACACGGGTTACTGTAGCCACGTTTCGCGTGGCTTGTGTGTGTAAGCAAAAGATCATGAAACATTTAGCGCACGTTGTCGTCGCGTATGTGTGCTGTTTATCGGCTTCACACGCAATCCGCCACGCGAGACGTGGCTACAGTAACCCGAACCATGTTTTAGGTGTGTAAGAATTCAGGGTGATACGGTATGGTCTAAGGGTGACATTCAAGGAAAGGGTAGAGTGGAGAAGAGTCGAGTGGAGAGTTGAGTGGAAAGTTGGGTGGAAAGTTCAGTGGAAAGTTCAGTGGAATGGATACGGTAGCGTTGAAACATTGCGCACGTTGCAGCGTGACGTGTGTGTTTGTGTGTGGGCAAAATGTACTCATGTGGTGAACAATAATACACGAGCGCATGTGTTGTGCAAACCCAGTTTGGTTGGTAGGCGTGGCAAAATAATGTTTAATAAATGTTTTTTGCGTGGCAAAATAAAACGCGAGCGTTCCACCGAATTTCCACTGAACATTCCACTCAAGTTTCTGTACTATAAATTCCACTCAACTTTCCACTGAACTTTCCACTAAACTCTCCACTCCACCGTTTCGTGAATATCAGCCTAAGTCTGCAAAGCATGTCTGGTTTGCCTTTACAAGGACCACAGCTTGTGTTTGAGTAAAACTGCTCCTTTAAGTCGAAACTTTCTCACCAACACATTGTGATGCCATAGGCATGTCAAATCGGTCCCGACGTAAGAAAACAAAAATATCACAACCCTACCGAACAAACTGTTGCCATGAACTAACCAAGTTGTTCGTTATTTTGAATAGTTCAGCTTTCTTTTTCACCGAGATCATCACGCCGGTGTTGTTGAAGTAGCGAAAGTTGAATTCTTGTTCGCAAATCTTGCTAGCTGCTTTCCAGTCGACGGTCTTCAGCACGGCTTGGTAACACACTCGCTTCTCATCATAGTGAAATGAGTGCTCTTGGGTACTACTCTCCTGTGGCTTCATATTTACACAATCTTGTTTTAAATCCTTGCCGGGAATGGTGTGTTGTTCTTTCACCTTACTTTCAACTGACATTCCAACTGCGGTCAGCAACACCAACCCCGATAGGAGTTGGACTATCATAATGACTCACTGCTGTCTGATCGATTTGAAGCTGCAAAATTTTCGATTTGATGCGTTGCGGAACTCAATGTTTCATGCTACCTTGTTACTATGCTCCCCTTTGTCAATAAGACCGCCAACGTGTGTTATCAGACTGTCCACGTGTGTTTCATGGCGCATAAAATTATGCACGTGGCCATGTTTCGAATGAAATAATGTTCGAAAAAACGCAACACAGCGCGACTTGTCTGAATGTATTACATTTCCATAGCTGTTGCTCACGATCGCAACCACTTGAATGTGACATATCAATACATCCACCAATGGCACTGCTGTGGTGGATAGGATCGCTTCTGTTTCCAAATATTAGGCACCTAAAAGTAATGTCGAGAGCAGCTGAAACATTCGTGTTTTCAACAGTAGACTAGTCCCGCTCAACCGTTTGTTCATCGATCGCCGGCAAACTAGTGCAATGGCTTCAAATTACGTGAAAATGAGATTCAAACGATGAAACTCACACGACCCACAAAAGCCACAGCAGAGAGAGACCGTGTATTTCCTGGTGCAGCTCAGCAGAGCCAGAGCCCGCTTTCGCGGACTCTGACCTGCTTGCTTACGCAGGCACACGAACTGAACCAACAAGTATCCTTGAAGCTATTCGCATTAATTTTAGTGACTACAGTCGAGACTCGTTATATAATGTGCATTCACTATTTAGCACAGCATAAAATTTTCGAGTGTTCCAGATGGCATTTTGTATGGAAATGTGATTCGATCTACATAAGTATATTTTTGACGCACAGAACAAACAGCGAATACGAGTGTACGATATCGGTATGGTATGCACGCGTATGTATACATAGTCCAAAAATGAAGATAAGCGAAAGACATTATCATGCTTTTGTGCACCATGCGCAAACTTGACTGAAATGACCCCAAGATGAACAACGGAAGCTAAGATTCGTTATGCTATCCTTAAGTACTGAGATTTGTTCAAGTTTTGGATTCGCTGTTGGCATAAATTCTTTATAAGTATGCTTTTCAGGGTGCCTCGGAAATAAAATATACCGATAACCAATCTTGACTGTACATGCCTAACCCGCGCGCCAGCCAATCAGCGCGCGAGAATTTGTTTCGTGCTGCGTGGCAGTGGTTAATAAAAAAAATTTTTTATTCAAACCCCATTTTTTAAAAAAAAAATTTTTTTTTAATTTAAAATAAATTTTTTTATTCCAGCCAAAAACTGCCCGAAACGAAAAAAAATGAGCGCTAAAGCAAAAAATAGTGGCATTTTTCTTCAATAACTTGTGGTAAGTGCATATAAAGCACTGACGACACGAAAACAATACTAAACAATGGTCAATGAGTACCAACAGTAGTGAGGTACACACCCGTACACTTCCCCCACGTGGTGTGGGTGCCTTCGTGTGGCTTTGTGACACTCAAGACGGCAAATTTGGGTGAAACTATTGCCTTTTGGTACACGACCAATGCAAACATGTGACAAACAGTGTAAATATAGAGTGAATATCACACCGAATCACTGCTTTCGGGTCTGTTGCATGGATAAATGCATACCCGCCCAGTCACATGCACATGTGTGATCATATGAGAGGCCATGTGAGTGTGTGCATTATGTCTAGATGCCACAAAACAACGATTATGGCACCCAATACACCCATGGTAGGGTCAGGTGATGTCACCAGTAGCAATTTTTATGCAAAAAATAGCACTTTTAGAGCAAAAAATAGAGAAATTTTCGAATTTTGAAATAATAAAAAAAATTTTTTTTTAACTTCTGGAACGAATTTTTTTTTAGAACCACTGCTGCGTGGGAGAACGAAGTTTGGTCGTTGTAGTCAGACCTTACCCTATTGAGCTCTTCGCTTGTACTTTTCCGACCTACAAGTCCCACTGAACCCTCACACCGTGCCCACCGTATTACCCCTTACCCTTGCTATTGGTGCTCCAATCTCTGCCGCCATGGATCTTTCCCATATCTTCCCCATCAATGGAATGCCATCAAATGTCAAATGCGAATGTGCACGCCGTGTCCGACGCACAAAAATGTCGGACGCTGGTGCACACTGAAATGACATGGTCGACGGCCGGGACATTCTGTCACAATCTGACACTCAACGCAAAGCACTACAAACCGGGAACATTGATGACGCTCAAAATAACACCCGCACAAGCCGAACATCTGATACGAAATGAAATGATCAGTGTTTTGAAGTAAAATAAAAGATTAGGATGGCAAACAAACATTTAACATATGTATGAATTGGTTATTATTGGACTTGAACGACGTTGTGACCGGACAATAGACCAAAGCGAAGAAAAAGCATCGTAGCCGCGATTGGTGCGGGCGATGACTGGTGACTGGATTACGAGCACTCGAGCTTCGCTGAGCGATTAATCTTGTCATGTAACTCATAATGCGTATGAGTGCACTATTCTGAGGTAGCCTGGCGAGCTGATGTTTAGCAGGTGCTAGCTATTGGGGTTGACAAATTTTTCACGTGCAAACAAAACAAACTCGTGGTAATTCATTGAAGATCAACATTTGGGCATGATGACAAGATCGACAAGGTCAAAAAATGGGCATCAATTTGCATAATCACAAATACGAAAGTAAAAGTCAGCAAAATTGGTGCCAAGTGGGCTGAAGATGCATAATCACCTGATAACTTGTTCACCACGACCCCAATGAGCATGTTAACAGCACTGAGATGGCCTGCCGGACAGGAATCATTACTCTTGTTGCCGACTTGAACCCGGTACATTCCAAGATGACAAAACTGTAACCACAAACATGCAAAATTTTCAGATGCGCCAACAAAGCACAAACACATAAGCACTGAATTGAAGACAACACGAGCTATATGTATGTAGCAAGGCACCCACAATGTGCGCGCACAGGCGGCCACGCTCTTTTTGGTATCGTCGCTCTCATTAAAGTGATGTTTCATCTGAAGGTGTGCCCTTGACCGTTTGTGTAATTACGTGACTTTGCCTGTTGGGATGACAATCATCGTTTTTGAAAACTTTCATGATTTTATGTCGTGAAACAAAAAAATGATCATTTCAAATTCAAGATTACCGCTTGCGTTAAGAAACTCGAGCAAATCCACCACACCGCTTTACGAATAAAAGTTCATGAGAAAGCAAGACGGTCAAAATTCAATGACGTCAGGTGCTTCAGCGCAATGTCACACACACGCACACTACGAAACAGCATCCAGTCGCGTTGTGGACTTGTGAATATGCCTGAGATGCTGTTGCAGCACTGATACTTGCTTGAAGGCCGCGCCACAAAAACGACAGTCGTATTCCCTGGCATCGGAATGCAGTTTGAAATGCTGCGCCACTGTATTGTCGGCCTTGAACACCGCGCCGCACACTGAGCACAGGTAAGGGTAGACATCAACATGGTGCTGGCGATTGTGTCGACGTAGATTGGAGGACCTGTGATGTTTCATCATAACGTAACACCAGAACAAAGATATTGGCAGCACCCACCACAAAAACAAGGTTTAAGATGTATGTAATCAACTCAAGTCTTCAACTCCGGTCGTTAACTCTGGCCAACGTGTGTGCCTACATGTGATGCACCAGCGGCGGATCCAGCTTTTCGCCAAGGGAGCGGCCAAATCCAAAAAGTCATTTTTATTTGGTGCTTGTTTCATTTTTGAAAAGTCATTTTTATCCAGTGCTTGTTTAGAATTTCGCGCTTTTTACACCAAATATTAAACAAAATGTAACAATGCGCGTGAAGCGCGCGAAATTTTGGCACCTTTTACGCGCGCGAGAGCCAAATTTCATCGGAAATGGGTGTGTCTGACGCGTGAAGCGCGCGCCAGTTTTGGTCTTCTGAAGTGTATCAGAGTGAAAATCCTACGATTTAGGGGTCTTTTTTCCTTCTTCCTTTCGAAACGGTGGCCCCCCTTCAGGGGCCAAATTGACCAAGGGGGCCCTTTCCCCTGTGGCCCCACTGGATCCGCCATTGTGATGCACTGAGTTGCACCAAATGAACGCGAGAAATATGTGCATGATATTAGCGGCTAAATATACAGACTACTGAATAACACAGATGGATATCGCGACGATCCAAGTCAAAGACATCACAGTCCAGTCTGAGTTGCCGACATGAATGTACGTAAGCCGTGTACAACGCGTAGACTCACCATTTAAACGCCGCGCCACACTGTGCGCATTTGTAAGCCTTTTCATCTTTATGTGTCACTTGATGCACCTGCAGTTCACTTTTTGTCTTGAATCGCTTGTCACAATCATCACATTTGAATGGCTTGTTGTCGTTATGATGTCGCAGAACGTGTTGTTGCAGATCGCACGCAAGGGCACCGACGTAGCAACAATCGATGCATCTGTGGAACAACAGGACATGTTTCTTTATTCCATTAGCATCCAAGTCAAAGGTTTGTCGCAGATCAGCGAAATTTGAATTCGAAGCATGGAACGCAATTACATACAACGTACCAAAAAGGAAGGAAATGGTAATCGTATACATGGGCAAACTACACCAACATGAGCTGGATTTCGCAGCTGGCAGAATAGTCAAACATTCTGACGTGGGTGCTGGTTTGGGAAATGTTACACGTTGAACAACACAGAGTGAAGGATGATGATTTTCTCTTTCGAATTGGTTTTGAATACACACCACCTTCGAAATCGGGCTCGTATTGGTGTACATAGTTTGCCTTTACCGCGCACACGTATACAAGTGTTTTGGAATGGAGGAATGGAATCATTGCAGTTCACATCAATATACATGATCAGTACCCTAAACAAGCAAATCTAAAAGCCTCACTTGTAAGTCTTGCCATTGTGACGCTCGCGATGCGCGTTCAAGCCATCTTTGGTCTTGAAACATTTGCCGCACACCCGACACACATGTGCACGCGCTGCACTGTGACGGTTGTGAATGTGTCGCGTGAGATGCGTTGACTGGTAAGTGCTGTAGGCACACTGAGGACACTGGTACGTATTGGGCTTGGGCTCATCGGTGTTGTGTGCTGCGAGCACGTGCACCTGTGAAAACTTGCACACCCTTGACCGTACTGTTTCATAAATTTTTAAAGTCTTATTCCAATGAGCTAATGTATATAATGTTTTTCTAACATCGACGGAATGCACAGTTGTTGCGCTCATTTGGGGCTGCGTTGCTTCGACGACATTAGTATCAGCCGTTTTTTAAATAATAATCGTCACTTGTTTAATCTAAAATCAAAATCGCCCTAAAGTCCATGGAGCAACAAAATGCTTGATCCAAATTCCGCAGTTTTTCTTGAATCAAGTGCGAGCAAACCAATAGCGGCCAAATGACACCTCGGGTCCCCCCGCCCCCCCCCCCGCCGCCCCCCCCGCGCCCCCCCCCCCCGCGCCCCCGCGCCCCCCCGCGCCCCCCCCCCGCGCCCCCCCGCGCCCCCACACAAAGCATGTAAAACGTAAACTGTGCGGTAAAACGGGCAAATTACAGGGTGTCTCTTAATTTTGCGCGGGAAAAGCCTGCCTGGCTGGCGCTGCTGTTCAGTCTGCATATAAGTGAGAGACCCACCCCGCGCCCCTCTTCCAATCACCACCACCTAGGTAGCACGGCTGTCTGCTGCGTGTAGAACTGTTACGCATCCCACAAGGGTCCGTCTCGGGGCCGGCAAGACCTAGGTTGCCTGGATCCCCCCTCTTCCGTTCATGTTTAGGATTCCGCAACATTTATGAACACACCTTCATTCAGAACAGATAGTTAAGTTACAGTTAGCAAAGTTATAGTTAATGTTTTTTGGCAATAACATTTATGAACTTTTCGTCTGAACATTTTTGAACCCAGCTTCATTCAGAACAGATAGTTAACTTACAGTTAGCTAAGTTATAGTTAATGTTTTTTACATATAACATTTATGAACTTTTTGTGTGAACATTTATGAACACAGCTTCATTCAGAACAGGTAGTTAAGTTACAGTTAGCAAAGTTATAGTTAATGTTTTTTGGCAGATAACATTAATGAACTTTTCGTGTAAACATTTGTGAGCACAGCTTTATTCAGACCAGGGGGCACTTTCTATTTCAATTGTAACGAGTTACAAATTGTACGGTTGATTGTTGAATTAGTCATATCATTCGATATCGTTGTTTCTGTTTTTTTAACAAGCGTAAAAGTTGTTCACAATGCACATGGGAGCAACTTTTACGCTGGTCGAACGAACACAAACAACGAAATCGAAAGATATGATAAAACCAAAAACTTACAAATTGTAAGTTTTTACAATTGTACGGAATAGAAAGTGCCCCCAGGTAGTTAAGTTATAGTTACAGTTAGCCAAGTTATAGTTAATGTTCTTTGCCCGTTTTACCGCACAGTTTACGTTTTACATACTTTGTGTGGGGGCGCGGGGGTGGCGCGGGGGGGCGTAGGGTGACGCGAGGTGTCATTTGGGCCAATAGCTCATAATCCAAATAAATGCCAACCTGCAGCGATTTGTCATGTCGGAACGCCTTATCACACTGCAAACAACGGAACGGCAACTCGGTTTTGTGAATGGCCGAGTGACTTTTCAAATGATATCGGCGTTTGAATGTTCGGCCGCACAATTTGCACGTGAAGTGGTTTGAAACATCACCGTGTTGTTCACGAACATGAGTCCAGAGATTTCCGTTGTACACGGTGCTGCAAGTGGTGGAGATCGTGAGCGGAAAGATGTATAGCGGATTCGTGAGTAAAACGGATCAAAAATATCAAAGTTGCTACGCAATCGCCGGTTCTTCGGTGGTCATTACGCTATTTTTGTTGTTTTCCGTCCCACAATTGCCTGAAAGTGTGGTTCTTTTCTAATTCCCGCACATGTGCAGCATACATACGTGTTACTTTATCATGTTCTACGGTATATTGCCAAATTCTTCAAACGTGTCGAAACTCTAAGGGGAACGAGTTCTTCCCAAAAATTAAATGGCATAATTAAAAGGCAAAAGGTACATTCAACCCCAAAGACAACAACACACAATTAATACCAACCAAACCGTACCTGAAGTCACAGTGCTCACACTTCAACGGTGCTTTACGATCATGCACCTTCGCTTGATGTTGTCGATAAGTGGTCTGTGATTTGAACACAACTCCACATGTTGCGCATGTGAGTGGCGGTTGACTGGGATGCACCCCGTGCAGGTGTTTCTCGAGTTCGCTTTTGGTCTTGTAAACGACACCGCACTTTGCGCAGACATGACGATTATCTGGTTGACACATGTCGGAGGCAAAAAAATCTGGAGAAGCAAAAAACGTTGTGTGCTGTGAATGCAGAGTGTGAACAGCAAGAAAGACGAGATACTAAGATTGAAATGAAACCAACATAAACATTATTCGTCGATCGAAAGAGAAACGTAAATGATGAATTTCTCACGCGTGAAATCATTATTGTTGCTGTCTTGCGTGTGCGTGCTTTGGCAGCAATTCTCATGTCAGTCTCTTTTGTCAGTCTCTCGGATTTCTAACAATACAGCATAAAAAAGAGACTGACATCGACAGAAGGACTATCCTATCTTCAACACTGCATAGTGTTTTGTTCTCTGAATGTTTTTTTTTACCAGGCGACTTACCCTAACCCAACAGCCCTCGTCAGGGCTACCCAGAATGGCTGGCAATAAGACCACAACAAATTTTTCGCAAAAACCCAGATTTCGCTTTTTCTTTAATAAAAAAAAGTTACCCAAAATGGGCCGAAATGACGAAAAATGGCCTTTTTCGAGGTAAAAAATTGGCACTTTTTTTCTGTGGACGGGTCAATTTTTCCAAAATCGCGCCTGCGGCGCCTCGTATTGTCCCCAAATCCGTACATGGATGCGCGGGGCTGGTCTCTTATTGCGATGCGGCACCTGTAATCTACCACTGCATTCTATTACACATATATATTGTATATATATGCAGGTCTGGTGCAATATCGGAGTCTACAATGTCGATCTGACACGCAAGATTTGGGCTGTAAGCGATATTTTGGTGGTCGTATATCACTCATACGGCATCAGGTGCATCAAAATGCGTTGTACGGCGAACTACAATACATTGGAGCAACATCATTAGTCAACATAAACCTCAGACTGGTCGGAGACCGTAAAATCTGCACAATATTACCGGGTGTCACCACACAAGTTCGATCTCAGGCGAAAATATTTCAATTTTTGAAAAATATGCTGTATCGATTTCATTTGTCGTGAAACGTCCTTTGCAACACTTTTTCTAATAAAAAAATTTTTCGTGAAAAAAAATTTTTTAAAAAAAAAGCTAGTTAATTAACAATTTTTTTTCAACCCTGGCTTGTGTGGTGACCGAAACATTCGAAACGCACGGCAAGCCAGCTGCGTGGCTTGTTGATTGTGTGTTGAGTTTGTTGCCTGCCTCGACTTCGAACGGGAGTTTCCCTGCGTCTGTAAAAATGCATGAGGCAGCGAAATTTGAAATTTACGATACGGTACCATCCAAATTCGTTTCCTATTGCCTAAGCCTAAGCCTAAAAATAAGTGGGATATTATCAAAACAGTGAGGGAGGCGGCAGAATTTTTTGCGTCAAAACAGTACCAAATCGGTTTCAAATTCATTTCCGACTGCCTAAAAATATGTGGGTTGTTGAACATGTGATGAGAGGCGAGAATAAATAGTGGTGCAAAACCGCCTCATTTGTAATTGCATAACGTATAGGCAAACTACACCAACACGAGCCCGATTTCGAAGCTGGTGTGTATTCAAAACGAATAGAAAGAGAAAATCATCATGCTCCATTTTCTTATTCTTCAACGTGTAACATTTCCCAAATCAGCAGCCGCGTATGAATGTTTCACTATTCTGCCAGCTGCGAAATCGGGCTCGTGTTGGCGTAGTTTGCCTTTTATTTGACAAAACTGCACTGCACATCACAAAGCGCATAGCTGAAACATTCCCAGTATGTATTTTCCATTTTTAGCACACTATTGCGTGCAATGATAGAATCAGCCACAAAAATATCTGAAAATAATCGGAACAAACTTTTACAGTAAAATGTTGGCATTCTACAAGCAGTTGTCTTTCATGTTGAAGATAGGATCGTGCTCCTGTCTGTCTGTTCATGTCAGTCTCTTTTTGCCTGCGCTGTTGTGTTGAAATTCCTAACTACTGCGGAGAACAGACTGACAAAAGAGACTGACATGAAAATTACTGCCCTTTGCTGGCAAGGATGTCCAGCTGTGCTTTTTATTGTCACTTGTTCTTTGTGAGCCCAAAGTCTCAATTTTTCTCATCAAACGGTGATTGCCATAAATCAAGGCAATCATAAAATGAAAGTGCAATAATCGCACTTGGTGGCCGCGCCATCATCAAGAATAGATTGTTTGCTTCAGATAATGTTTTTCGATTATGCTCAGCTTTGGTACAATTACCGTTTGTCTTCAACGACGAAAGCTCTGAAAATATACGTACCTCAATTTTGTCCTCGATTTGCGCACAGGCAGCGAGTAACCTGAGGTGCAGGTGCAAACATTTTCGTGGATTGACGTCAACCACAAACCAGTTTTGACTCATTTTCAGTTTCTGGGTGAGCGCTTGTGCGTCACGCCTGTGGTGCAAAGTGATGTGTGTGTGTGTTTGAATTGCAGTTTAGATCAAGCATACAAAGCTCATCGTTTTTGTGTGTATGCGGGTACTGTAGCTGTTTTATATATTTAATAATCAAAATTCTATTGTTCACGCATCAATCCGTTTGTCTTGAATTCTTGCGCAATAAAGATGAAATCAGCGATATCATAATTCCAAAAGTTTTCACAGCTTTTTTGTGACCATGACGTCAGTTTGCGACCTCACCTGGTCAGTGCACAACACATTATTGTGACAAATGATCAATTTATATACATAATTTTGTGCGCATGCCAAATTTTTCGCACAATTACGTACGTGTTTTTGATGATCAGACGTGCGCAAACTACCAACCAACGAAACGAGAAAGACAACCCCGGAGAAAAGTAGGAAACCCGCCCAAAAGCACGCTCTGAGATGACGCACGTGCAGATTTCGATGTGTAATTTCCACAAACATTGTACAGCGTACGCTTACGCACATATATACCGGTACACCTTGTACGTACCTAACCGTAGAATGGTCCAGTTTTGATACATGTACACTCATTTGCACGTTTGACGCGTCAGGTTCTTGGGTGCACAAGGGCTGGCTCATGTTACTCACCCATTGGCAGCACCAGGAATTTTGTACTCACGAATTCCCCACGTGGATTGTTGCCGTACAGTCAGAAAGCACGCAAAGCATTGCCAGTCTGCAATGTGACCAAGTTTTTCTGTCCATACTGGCGTTTAACGTTGGTTGCACGTTCATGTGTAACCAAATCGACGTGTTACATGATCCCGATAAACGATTTACTTTTGATATCTATGAAGTTATCAAGCAGCTTGTGACCAATGTATAGGTACATACATATTATTCACGTATATAATACATACAGTACCGAAGCGCAGTACATAAGTTTTTACAACCAGATTCTTATCAAAGTGAACTTTATCAAATGGGACATTATCAACGCTTTGATATCGCCCAACTTACGCAGACTTGGAATGCACGATTCATTGTTCTGCAAAACTTTGGTGAAATAGACTCGCCGGATCTTATCAGATCAGAGACTGGTACCTACGATATGTGCCTATTACGACTTGTTTCCAAAGCTTGCACGTAATGACGTCAAACGCCGTTTGTGCCCTTTAAATCTGCAGGTTTCTGTTTGCTCTGATGTTTCTATTGGACTTGCGCAGATGATACTCAGATAATTATTTTTTGGATCGCCCTAAATTTAGGAACTTCATCAATTCATGACGTTGATGAACTAACCCACCTACAATTACCACATCGTGCAAGGGTTATTTCATTCATCGTATTACGTCATCAGATCCGCCCGCATCGTGTTGATAAGAATCAAAGCTCTTTTTCTAATTTCTAATAATAAATGGCATTTTCAAGCATGTTGATGTCCTTATTTCGCAATGTCAGCTCACATGAATTGCGAGGTACCAGAATGCTTCATCTGTCGTTCACGCACAGATTCTGTGCCTAAATTGATGCTTCAGAACGCACGACGATACCAGCACTGAAGCCCTGCCAGTGAAGTACAGCTGAAGCTATAGCAGACTAAAGCTGGAGTTATACTTGTCCATTTTGAGCTTGTAGACAATGAGGACAAATTTTTGTTTGAACAATATTTTGTGATAGAGTTGAGGCACTAATTTCGACCATCATAAAAGTTGTTCATTTGGTGCAAGGGAACAACTTTTACGCTGGTCGAAATTAGTGCTCCAACTCTATCACAAAATATAATAATAGCAAAAATTTGTCCTCATTGTCTACAAGCCCAAAATGGACAAGTATAACTCCACCTTAATACTTGCGTACCATATAGAGCCCCGAGGATTTCACTCGGAAACATTTTCGAGCGGAACAATCGTGGCCTCGTGGACTCTGTTTGGGAGGAATGTTGAAACAAAAAAAGACTGAATTCCTCCTGTTCTCTGGTAGTGCTCTCGGGGCTCTATGTGAAAAAGACGGTAAATGGGTAAAGGCAAACTACACCAACACGAGCCCGATTTCGAAGATGGTGTGTATTCAAAACGAATAGAAAGAGAAAATCATCATGCTCCACTTTGTATTCTTCAACGTGTAACATTTCCCAAATCAGCAGCCACGTATGAATGTTTCACTATTCTGCCAGCTGCGAAATCGGGCTCGTGTTGGCGTAGTTTGCCTGTACAAGCTTTAGGTATCATGAAGGTGGGCTGGTGATATCACCACACATTACGTAAACCTGACTCAAGTGATGACTTTACGTTACACCTCCTCTTGTATCCCCACACATGTGGGCTCGATGTTTGTTTGTGTATTTGCGTACAACCAAGCAACGATTATTCTCATTGTGCCATACTACGCAAAACAACCCCCCCCCCTTTAAGCTATATATTATGTAGTGACGTACACCGGGTGGGCTGGGGCGGCTCTTACAGAAAGCCCGGAAGCCTGGCATTGTTTGTTTTTGGTCTGATTGGCTTGAGTGAGCACCGAAGTAAATATTTCACAGCATTTCGTAATGCCCGTTGCTCGTAATGGTCTCACAGCTTACCCATCTTATGCATCTAGTAGTTTGCTTAGTTTGTTTTTCTAATGGTTTCTGGCTGATAGAAGCCGTGGTCCAAATGGGGCCAACAGTATACCAAATTTCGTACTGTACCCAATCGGGCGCAATGCTTGCAGTTTTGTCCCTTACGTCATGTCACACCCAGACATGCACCAGCAGCCCAGAACCAGCCCAGCTCCACTTACACCCGGCTGGTTTGCACGTATCCCGGACTGTAAACAAAGAACGCACCCCATTAGTAACGGATACCGACCCATATACTACACCACTCTAGGCTGTTTCGGTTGACGAAGCTTGTTTGCCGCGCTGTTCGCGTTGCATAAAGTGTTGTGCCGCCTTTTTTACGCCCCTTGTACTGTCACTCAACACATCAGCTGCTTTGTGTAAGGTGAACCACATTGACACGCAACTGCCCGGGTCACATGTTGCGCACGTGCATCATTATCAAAATGCGCTTCGTGCTCTATAAGTGTGGCTCATTAAAGCGGATTGAATAGGATTTTCATCATATTTTGAAAGTACGAAGTGATCTTACTGCCAAAGCCGCTCATTTCCAACTCCCGCGCATTGCCATTATTTATGGCCGTTATTGCCCGTCCAGCAGGCTAACTTCCTTGTGGGGTGGCTTTGGATTGTTTACCGACATGTACAGATGTAGCTCCAGTTAGACACAGTTAATTAGCCGTCTAAGCGCCTTGACCGAGAGGTACAAGCCATAGGTACACATCCAGATGAGACCTGAAAAAGTTGGCCAAGTAAGTTCCTTGTGGATGTCTGTCATATCGCAACCGGAAACGAGCATGGTGTAAATCTAATCACAGGCAGATGCGCAGGACATCTCAAGCTATGCGCTCCTTGACTCATTCGCAGGCGGATTGCTTGAGACATTAATGGGTCCCATCCCAACCCTGAGCGGTCATGGGGTCTGGTCACTTTGTTTGTGTAGTTGCATTGCGCAATAACGTTTCGAGATGTTTGGACGCCATTCCCACTTAATTTGATCAGCGGAACACCAAAGCGTGCGTGATGACGTCAAACGCAAAGCGCATGTTTCCTGCTCAGCTGTGGCTATTTGTGCACTTACAGTAATACTTTCTGTGCAATTTGCATTCAATTCAAGCGCTCAAGAAATTCAGGAGCGACGCCAATCTTTCATTTTCATGAGCCCATGTGCGGCTAAAAATATTGATGTCCGACAACAAAGAATATACGGGTCGGGTGGCGGTCGAGCGGCTTTGAATTTCTATTTTTGCCCGCAGCCTTGTGTTCGAGATGCAATTTGCGTCAGCGGAGGGAAACGCAGAAGTCGTAGGAAACGGTGTGTGACGTCAAACCGAGGCTAGAGCCCCGCCGGATTCAAATAGCATAGCGATCCTGCCAATGTTCTCAAATGTGTTTGTGTATGTACAGTATATGTATGTATGTTTGTATGTACCTATGCGTGTAATTACTGCTATGTTGGTTGTTATGCGTTATTGAACCGGCTTGTTGTGTCTTCAAATCCAAAACTGTTTTGTGGAACAACAACGAACGAGTCAGAAGGAAACCTTTTCTGATGCTTTTCCACTTGGCTGTTCATTGTGTGTTGGCAGTATAGTTTAGCACTCACCACCATGATGGCTCAGCATTAATTTTGCGTTTTTTAATATGGAATTCTGTTTTGTGATGACTGAAGGTGAAGAGATAGTGGTGTGTGCACTAATTAAGGACCAAAACCAACGCCCACACTGACCAAAAGTAAAAGCTAACAGTTGTATCTTTGGTCCTCGATCCTCCTAATGAGCCAGACTTCTGCAGCGTGTAGGCGATCGTACCCACCCAGACGGACCAATAATTATGCAAATCACTTACCTATACCTCACATTATTTGCACACAGCAACACCTACACAACTTGTAGGTCACGGTAACTTTCAATCAGGGCTTGTGCTTGAAAGTGAAAAACGGGCGAGTTGCGATGTGCGTGAGAGGTATTCACGATCCAATCTGCCTCCCACCATCCCGTAAGTGCTACTAGGTATAGTTAATAAAACAAAAAATGTAACCCTGTTGTTACTGTCAGTCCTGGCTTCTGGCTTTGAAAAACACTGTTAACTATCCTCATCTCCTACGAATAATCATTTGGAACCATTGACAGGCATACACTCTGTACTGAGGGCAGCCCTGCGGGCAGCCCTCCCCGCATTCGAATATTCTTGCAGTTGTTAACTTCTGTTAGAGAATAACAACCTACAGTAACTAACCAACAACAACAGTGTGGCTAAGTGGTGTAGTCTTTATTTGCGTCATCACGCATTCGGCTTGATGGCACTAGACTTGTTCGTGTCACACCACTTGCGTCATATCTTTGTGTCTTGGGTAGGCTTTGCTGGCTTGATCAAACAGTTTGTCCAGTGTATTTCTTGGGGACCGGGGATTACAAGGTTTTGAAGCAAGCAGCTGGCTGCATTCCTATGTGCAACAGCACATCGTTTGCTTCCGAACGAATTCTGTTTGTAGCCGCGCTTGTTTTTGTGCCGAATTTTTTAAAACAGAAACCGGTTGTTCCTTCTGTCAGTTCGATCAGATGCGCTATGACGTAATAAGTGTGACTGGTGCGTCTGACCATACACGCTCAGTCAACGGCACAAGTGCACCGCGAAATGCGCCGCGGGCCTGATTTGTCCCCGAAGGCGCTGTCATTCGCGCGCGCGTTTGCGAAACCGAAAAGAGCAGTTCGGTGGGTCGCGTACCCCGACTCAATCTGATTGAAATCGCGCCAAACAAAATAACTCGCCAACGATAATACATGACGTATGTAAACTTACTGGTTAACAAGCCTCCGGGGGCGCCCAAAGATTGGGTGTAACAACAAGTGGTTCTGTATTTTTGTGCTCCACGCGGGCTTCCACAAAGTTTTCGTGTCGAATTGGGTGTCCACAAGTTCTGGTTCATAGTGCTGGTGATATTGGTGAAGCTTCCGTGTGGGCATTGGTCCTAAATCTGTTTGCACCCGGTCGGACCACCCGCAAACCCATCGCGTCGTCGCGGTGTCTGTTTTGCGTCACAAAAACGGAACAAACAAGCCCATTTTACCATAACACCGGACAAGCGCGCGCTGCCGCTGCGCTGCTCCTGTGCTGGTATGCGTCTCTAAGCCTCTGCGTGTGACGTCAGAGCAAAGAAATCGTGGTTGGAAAAAAGCACGCGCCTTCCTCTAATAACAGCAGTTTGTGTGTCCTTGTTTGCTTATTCGCCGATTTATTATTGAATGTCTGTCTGTATAACGAATTGCGGTGCCAAACTTTGGTCTAAGCTCTGCAGGGTAAGACCCGGGGTACGTTTGCGTTGTGTGTCATTTTCTCAGAATGCACACACACGCACATTTGCTCAGTCACGTTTCGAGGCCCCAAGCTCCTGTGCTGATCGTTGGGCGCATAGGTGCGACTCGGAGTTTGTGTGACGTGCGCTCGCGCTTCGTTGATGTGTACATATTCTATTGACCCCAGGGTTGGCATTGGCATTAGGGCCCCACTCTCTTACTGCTTGCTTTGACGTCAATGCCTTGTGCGCCCCCGATGCGCTGTGTGGTTAAGTGCGGTGGCTTTCGTCCGTGAGCACGTACATACATATACAACGGAATGATTGTATAACTAATTTGAACAAAAACAAGTTTGATTTTGAGTTATTGGTCTTGCCGGTCTGTTGTCGCCAGTGTGTCCGGGCACTTAAACTGAGCTGCCCCAAATCCACCTCATAAATTTTGTTTGTGTCTCGAGCTTGTGTCCAGCGTGCTGTTTTGCGTGTCTCAATGTGCTCTGACGTCATCACGTCCTAATCAGACCATCAGGCATGCGTACGTAGCGCAGCAGTCACCGCCGCTAATGAAGCCCATTTCTATTTGAGACCGTCTATAGTGCCGTGTGTGGTTTGTTTCTGCATGTGTGGTTAGCGAGTTGCTCCCTTACTTTTCTCGCTTTGTATGATCTTGTTGCAACAATATGTTTTACTTTGTGCACAAGGTCAATTTATTTATCAAAAAAGGTAATCAACTTCGTGTTTACCGCCTGCACAGAGAGTGGGTATCATTTTAACAATTCCTAAATCTGCACGCAAACAAGCAAGTTTTCTCTGTGATTTGCGTGTTTTCACAGCGTCTCACGCAAGCGTTTATCATTGTGCTGCAACTTGTTGTCTGGGCACGTTGGTTGTAATTGAGCTCCAAACAGCCGCCTGCCGTGGATTACGCAAGTTTTCTTTTTTTAGCTTCACAGTTTCCCCTTCAGCCCTCTTGGGTGTCTATGATTGACGAATGATGCCCGCAGTCAGCAAGTCGGCCTCGGCTGTTCTGTCTCATAGAGGTCGGGCATGTCATTTCGTCGACCGCGGTCGGCCGTCAGTCCATAAGTCGACACAAGAATGCATTGATGACGAGTCACATCAAATAATAAAGTTCGTTATATGTCTCCTTGGCACCAATGGCATGCAGTACCCGTATGTATGTAATGTTGGTTTTCAGCACACTGAGGGTGCTAGAAAGCTACACATATAGGTGCCCTGCGTATGTAAAGAACCTCGTTACAGACCAGGCATGCTCGAGTATACAGCACATTGCGGCTTCCTGGGAAAGTTATAGGCCCTGTGTGACTCTTGTCCTGTACATGTACATACGTCATTGCGTGACACGCCGTGCGGTATGTTCCCGGATAGTAGCATAACCTGAACTATAACCAGTGGGCAGTCGTCATCGCTATAACAAGCGCACAGACATGTACATACATACATAGCACACATACTGCTGTTATGGGCTTGCTATGACGTCAACGTATGCCGTCGCGTGTTGTGCTGCCCCGTCGCCCGTTGGCTGTGATGACGTAAAAGTTTCGGAGGTTGTTCTGCTGCTGCCTGCGAACAACACAGTCCACTGCCCTCTTGTGTGCTGCTGGCTGTGTGTCGTGGTTAGTGGCCTCATTTTGGACAAATGCCGAGAGCATTGCTGGCGTGTTGCTAGGGCTCGTTGGTCCGTCGGTGTGGGACAGGATATATTTTTGTATCGATAATCGGATCATTTTTATTATCCGTGACAATTTGTGGCCGTCTATTTTTGCATAGTTCTCTCTCATTTCTAATCTTTTTTATTCTTCTCGTTTTTTTGTCCCATGTCATCATTGAGTCCATTTCGCCCAAGCGCGTTCCGTGGGTGGGTATCTACCCAGTTCTGGTCTGGCAGAACTTTGGAATGTGTGTTACGAGCACACAATGCTACGTTGGTATTGGACATTTCGTGGTTCCACATCTAACTCAACGTGCTTCCAGTGTGTGCGCACGCCCACGGAAATATCTGGATCAGGAAGTATAGGTAATCCATTGTTTGCTGCTACACAGCCAAAACTTTTCACCTTCACGCACACGCATGCCCAGTCATAAGCATTCCAGACGTATTTTTCATCCTCTCGTCTTGTCCTAAGCACGCGCATATTAATGGATCGGGTAGGAACCCCTCGGTGGTCATCATGCGCGCTAACTGCTGCTGCTGCTGCGTTGTCCGTTTTTTGTGCACCGGAAGGACGCAGAGCGCGCCTTTCACCCCAGATTTGGCTGCTCCTCCAGCCAGATGTGATGGGAACGAACGGAGGCGTTTCGCGCCCAAATGACGCGCGTCTGCCCGCCGCATGATGTGCGCCATCTTTAACTTTCGCTTGCGTGTTCTTTCTGTCTGTTGCTGCTCTATTTGCAAATTCGATTTTTTGCGCCCATTTGCGCCAGCCGGCGGCCTTCTGGGCTTCCAGACGTTTGTTCGACCGTTTTTCTTTCATCATCGCAATATGTATGTGTATAATATGCTTGAACGCTGTTTGGCTTTGGCGAGTGCGCGCGCCGCGATTTACGGTCCAATTTTTTCGCCTTGCGCCACGTGGCATTCACAGATGTGTTGTGTTTATCAATAAGCATCGATCTTTTTATGTGCAAACCACAAGTTTTTTCCTTGATCGCTCGAGCAAAACTGTCGACAGATTTGCTGACTAGTTCAGATTCTGATAGGGTAAGACGCGCGGCCGTGTATAGCGAACTTGATGATTCCCTGTAGAATTGATGGTCAGGATGGTCAATTGAAGGTTTGCTTCGAAGCAGACTTTCTGTACTTTTTAGTTTTTAGTGCGTTTCGTGTGCGAGTCATCTGCATTTCTAGCAGCAGTGTACATATAGTCTTTCATTTTATTCTCGGTCCAAAGAAAGTATACAGCAAATGTTTCATCGCAACAGCAGCCATCAAGCCACACGCATGTTTCGAGCCACGTTGTCGACCTGTTGGTTATCATCCACGACGATGACTGCTATTTTCAAGGCGTTGAAACATTTTCTGTATACCGCCTCAGGACTGTTATAAAACGGAAAGACTATACATACATACATACGTACGTATTCATCTGGCATGGCTGAGGATTGATCAAAGAACTTTGTAATGCTTCACAAGCCACTGTAACGCGATGATAACCTCTGCAAACAGCTCAGCACAGAAGAGTCAGCTAATGGCTGATTGGCCTGGGAGCTTGAGAGCGACGTTATCCAGCGGCTTGGAGCTTAAGGTAGAAAGTGGGCAATGATCATCTTTATGTCATCTTCACAGGTGTTTTTCTTCTTAAGGATGCTGTTAAGCCGGCTTTCGCACGCCCTGCAACTTTCATACCGTACATCCGAGATCGCTAAATCGCTGACGATATGGTCGCACGGCCTGATGTCTTTCATCGAGCCAGTCAAGGCAAGAGATGCTTGTGTGCTTGTTCGCCATTTGCCTCGTTGCTGCTAGCAAGCTGCAATCTGTGCTTGATATCACGTCACAAAGCTTCATTCATTGTGCATGAGAATGGCGCAGACGCTGGTGCAGAGTGGGCAGAGACGCTTCTAACCAACGTGAACAATGTGCCCACTATAGATCTGCTGTTCTTTGTGTGTACCGGCGCACTTTTTCCTCACAAGAAACACAACGTTGTCGGACGACGTCCGCTTACGCCACACACACACTAGCTGCAATATTGCAGTGGGACATTGCGTGTGCGTAGCGACGCGTTTGAATGACAACGTATGCTACAATATAGGTATGGGTAGTTTGTCTGCTACGCTGCGGCTCTAAGCGGCGTGTGCTGCGATACCCACGTTATGTACTTGTGCCCGAGGTACCGAACGGAATGCAAGCTTGTGTCTTGGTCCGGCAATGTGGAGCAGAGAAGACAATGAAAAGGAACAGTTTTGTCGCCAACGCGCCGTTTTTTTGTCGCTTTCGTGCAGCAGCTGCAGCTGGTTTTGGAGCCCACGCCAATAATCAACTTCAGGCGCTGCCGAGCCGAACAAATCCTACGTTATCTGTGTACCTACCATAATTTGCTCATATTCTTGTTAATGGAGCCGGGTGTTAAGCAGGAGCGCGCCGAATTCTTTTTAAAACCGTAATGTAAGGCGTAACGAATTTGTATCCGATGCGATGACATCTTGCTGAGTGGTTTTTCCTGTCTCTGTTTAAAAGTGGTTTGATTTGTGAGTGTCAAAGCGGCGCTCTTTATTGTCCTAACCGCTACCGGTTTCTCGACGTGATAGGTTTTGGCGCAACAAAAAAAAGATGCTTTTGTGTTTGTACAAAATTTCGCGTTGCCTGCACGTTGTCATAAGGCAAACAGTTTGTCAGAGTGTCCATCGTTCAATCTTTTTTCGTGCTGCAGCTTACGGGGCTTGGATTGTTTTGGTTATTACGTCATTGCGCCTGGAAACATTTCCTGTAATTGACTAGTGTGAGGACTAATTTTGGAACAACTAACTTTAGCTGTGCTTTGCTGTTATTGAAGCTAAAAATGCACACATCATCTGACTGACTGCAGTAGCAGTATCGAAAACTAATCACGTCAGTGAGGAAGGAAAGGCTACGGAGAGAACAACAACATTGCTTTGTGTTCATTGTTCATGACAAAGCTACGACATTCACTTGCGTCCGATATAGGTTACACGACTACTGGCTTGCAGTATTTTCATTCGTCCGTTCATAACAGATATAGGACAACGCAACATGAGGGTGCGATGCATTGAGCGCGTACAAGTAAGAGCTGCATTGAATTTTAGCAAAGTTTTTCGAATTTTAACGCCGTGGGCCATACAATGACGTTTGTTTACGACTGCAGCCCAACGTTATCAGGCGAAATTTTATTGTTTAATGGTAACAAGGTACTGTCCTTCCACCAACATCATTGCTGGGAATGGCTGCACCTCAAACGGAACGTGGCGTGTGACGTACAGTCTTGGGCCTTTTTGTGTGCGCTGTCTGTCAGTTGTTGAGCTGTTGGCAATTGGTGATAAGAACCTGGTCTTTGTCCTCGGTGTGTACTTGTCTCAATGGAGAACTCCTGAAAGACCGTTGCATGTGGGTGGCGTGTCTCGTTATATGTAATACTGTGGCGGATCCAGTTTTTAGCCAATAGTGCCCATCGGGTTATTTTCATTCTGTGCTTGTGTACCATTTTTGAGAAGTCATTGCTTCATATACATATGTATGTAGCTAGTGTTTGTTTGAAAATTAGCGTTTTTATACCCAAGCGCGATAATGCCCACGCGCGCGAACTTTTAGCGCTTTTTGCAACTGCCAAAATTTCATTGGAAATGGATGCTTGGGACGCGCGAAGCGCGCGATGTTGGACTTTTGAATTGTGTAGAGTGAAAATGCCCCGCTTTTGCCCTTTTTTCCAAAAAGGGATGCGCTTGCATCCGCTAATGATGCAACGTCACTCTGGTACCTATGTACCACTCCCATCTGTAGCGTCCGTCCACTCTGACCACAATTGTTATGATTCACTCGCTTCTTCAATGCGTTGGTTATCACGGTACGCGTATAGTCTAACCACGAGCACATGAGACGCGTGTCGTTTCGAAACATTTCGAAAACAAAAGAAAGAGAAATCGACTATGCATAAGCAATTTTGCGCCACTGTCCACGCCTATGACTGACGTCTCATGAGCTGGTGGTTGGATCATACGAATATCGAGAGGAATAGTTAGCCGATTGGCTTGACTTAGTGATTCATCCCACTGATAACTACGTGATCAGTTAATGCTCAGACACAGTCATTGTGAGGCGCAGTCCCGACGAATAATCAACGAGCGGCAATCAATCTTGCATAAAGTTTAGTGCCGTATCACCACCAGCCATCCCAGTCATCGTTATCTGCCCTTCAATATCTGTACAACTCGTGCGCGCCCGTGATGGGTTATTAGCTGCGGCAGTGCACCCAATGCTCTTATACACCTATCGCTTGCCCGCTTCGTACATAATTAATGTGTGGCAATGACGTCAATTGCACACTCACATGGGCCAACTAATTGCCAACTTATGTGTGAGCGCGCATGCCGGGTTTTTTCCGCTCGCGCGTTTGTGTGCGCTGGTGTATCCTACAGTATCCCCGGCGTCGGCCGGAACATGGACAATTTAATTGAGTGCAAATCATTTTAAAGCGTCAGATATCGGCTGACATCGTCCGGTTTTTGAAGGTTGTGTTTGAGCTCATATCGACGTCAAAACTTGCGTTCTTTATTAGATTTGATGATTAGCTTATATTTCGTCATTGACAATGGACATACTGTAACTGGCATTTTAATAGGCCGAGCTCATGAGATTTAATCAAATTCCTTTGTCTTAACATACATTGTGCCTCCGAGGTTACGTTTATGTCATACCCCTTCCCAAGCGGGTGAATTTCGTCATCAAAGACTCTTAATTTAATCTCCCAGCTTCAAGACAACAGTTAAAAATGAACAAATGGATTATGATTGACGTTTGCAGGGCGATACACAGCTTGTGAATAAACACACAATTCCGAGGACCAGCTACTAAATATACTGTACGACGCCCTCGTTCAAAATAAGCGACCTGCGCCGCTTAATTAATGATGCGAGAAGATCACGACAACTTTGGAACTTATATAATTAACTTTTGAATTGCTGATTGACAGTGTTAAATGACACAAACATGCGTGACCAGTGAATGAGTGGTTGATCGACGAGACCGTTTGTTACAACACAACACCAGTCATGATTGACGTCACTGTCCACCAACCTGGCTCCTCGCCCAAGGATTCCCCGGCCGTCCCTGGTTCTGGTTGGTATTGCGTTGTACTGTTTGTGTCTATCTCCATGTGCGTAACATGACGTTTGTTTCAGAGTGTTATTGTTTAGTTCTAGGCAAATATAATGAGTGAGCAGGCAATTTTCGAGACCGATGCTCGTCAACTAAAATCAGGGCACAGGAAGCTAAATTTGCTAACTCGTGGCGCGAATGAGAGATGGTGCTATGAGATGCTAACAAAAGGGGCGAACACAATTATAAGAAAATTAGTCCAACCAAGTCAGCATTCTATACGAAAAAAACATTTTTATGTTGCTTGAATATTGTTTATCGGAGATGTACGGCGGTCCCCCGCATTTTTGACTCAGTGAGTCTTGTATAAGCTGGTATATGCATTCACGTTACATGGACATGACCAGCCCAATGGAGAATGCAAGTCAATTCAGTCCCCAGAGGCATCATCAAATGAAGCACTTGTGTATCGAAGATAGGATAGAAGAATGTGTTGCGCAAGAAGCCCCCATCACGATCTCATCATGCTTTCCTCGATTGTACACGCGCGAGCGAATTAGTTATTATTTTGATGCTCATTAGGAGGGCCTGTGCGGGTACTGACTCTTGTTTTTAATCATCAACTTATGCAAACATGAGCCATGATCACTCCTGGCTTCCTCACTTGATCATACACTGTACCTACGGTGCGACAGGCTCTACGTATTTTTGATCATGAATCATGACATTAATATTACGTGTTTTGTGTTAAATCGACTCTAATTTTTTATAATCCTCCACTTTCAGGTGACCTTCAACAGCCAACGGTATCCACCGGAGACAGAGACTCGAGCATGACGACCCCGATGCCGAGCCAGTACAGTCCCGGGTCTGGGGGCGGCTTCCGGACTTCCGGTGGCAACATGAAAACGGTGAAAGTCGGATTCTACGATGTTGAGAAAACGATCGGACGTGGCAACTACGCGGTCGTCAAATACGGCAGACACAGAGTCACGAAAACGGAGGTGACGATGATTTTCTCTTCCATTTGGTTTGAAAAATTGTCATTGTTCACCCAAATTACAGGTTGCGATCAAAATCATCGACAAGACTCGGCTCGACTCGGTCAACCTCGAGAAAATGTACAGAGAAATACGGGTGCTCAAACTGCTCAATCATCCTAATATTGTCAGATTATATCAGGTATGATCGTTTTCTCTTTCGTTAAATTCACAGTGAGATACTTTCAACAATATTTTATCATTTCATTTATGCTCCAGGTCATGGAAACGAAGAACATGCTCTATCTAGTCACCGAGTACGCTCCCAACGGCGAAATGTTTGGTACGTGAATGGTTTCTCTTTTTTACTACATAACACCATTGATGCACGACAATACGACAGTTTGAGCTTCAAAAACGCAGTCGTAGTCATCATATAAGTTATTTGTATGGGGTAAGCAGAATTACGGGTTCTGTAAGACCAATACTACACATGTCTCGGTCTCGCAATAGCCATCGGAATTATCAAGTTTGTGCACCGTTTTGATCTGTACTCGCACCGAATAGCGAGCGAGCCCATACAAGTATATGTACATACATGTACATACATAAACGATGCGCTGTTTTTATGGCCCTGGGTTCCGAAGGCCAGCCAAAACACGCCCATTTGTCAATTTTGTCAAGTTGCGACCGGAAAGTCCTGCGTCATCGGCAACAGGCCCGTCGATTGAAGCCAGAAACGACAGCCGGCACTTTAGACCTTTAGTTTTGCGAGTACCGTTGTCTGTATTCGCAAAGTTAAGTTCAGTCCCCAACAAGCTTCTTAACGTCTACTGAAATGACCCGCTGTCGTCAGAGCCAAGGTGCTTCTTGTCTATTTTTCGGCCTCTGACGTCATCAAAGTGTGTAAGACACACCTACAGTAGGTCAGCAGGGTTTAGTTCGCGCGAACACACACAAACAAATTCAAAATGGGGGCCCGCTCCCAAGCTGGCTGACTGTAGCAGCTTGGTGGGTGTGACGTATTTTGGAACGGTTGCGGTTTTAAAAGTTATTATGTGGGCTTAAAGTGGAGGCTGTTGTTGATGACCACGTACATGTAGGTACCAAAACATAGTAGAGGTACAAAGAAGGAAATAGTAAAAAAGAGACAACATATGACATCCCACATCTATTCATAACCTACAATACCCCTACAGTAACCAAAGAACTACAGTACCCATCATTACAGATTACATCGCTGTGCGCGGTCGGCTGTCGGAGTCCGAGGCCAAGTCGAAATTCTATCAAATCGTCAGCGCTGTTGACTACTGTCACAATCTGGGCATTGTGCACAGAGACTTGAAGGTGGGTTGAATCTGCTGGTTGATGCTTTAAACGGCTCAACTGTATTAAATTTCCTTAATTTTAAACATTATCTCAGGCCGAAAACCTGCTACTTGACGGCTACAACAACATCAAAATCGCCGACTTCGGGTTCAGCAATTTCCATCAGAAGGGTGAGGAGTTGCACACATTCTGCGGATCACCACCCTACGCAGCACCGGAGGTGTTTGAGGGAAAGGCGTACTATGGACCCGAGATTGACGTTTGGGTAAGTCACTGAAGCAATAAAAAAATTGACCTTGATGAATCAGGGTCCATACAACCGACAGAATTGCAGAGTCTCGGCGTCGTGCTGTACGTGTTGGTCTGCGGCGCGTTACCGTTCGAGGCACAAAGTCTGCACGCGCTCAGGGACAAAGTGCTGCTTGGCAGATTCAGGATTCCCTTCTTCATGTCTAGCGGTTGGATTCTTTTAAAATTTATGATCAAAATTGCAATTTTTCTCAACTTTGTGTAATTTTCTAAGATTGCGAGCATCTGGTGCGGAAGATGCTGATCGTCGAGCCAACCAAGCGCTACAAATTGTCACAAATCAAGTCCCATAAATGGATGGCCGGCTGTGATTGGAGCATTAATCAGAGTTTCGATCCGCAGCAATTGTACAGGTCCGTTCACCGATATTTTCACAAAAATTATTTTTTTCTAAGAAATTGTGGTTTTTGCAGAACTGTCAGTCCCAACGAGTCTGCAAAGGGTAACCAACAACAACAACCCACTTTTATCGCGCCAGCTCTGGCCACGGACGATCCGTGTGATCAGATATTGGTGTTGATGCAAAGTTTGGGCATTGACTCAAACAGAACACGTGAGGTATGTACATACGTGCAGACTTTGATTTTCTCTTTATTTTTATTTCATTTTCAAAATAAACTAACTGCAAGCTAAAATAAAATTGTTTTCAGTCACTCAACAACGGCTCGTACGACAATTTCACAGCGATCTACCTGCTGTTGATGGACAGACTGCGAGGTCGATCGGGCTCGAGCACACCGAACACTCCTCCGCCGCTGGTTGCACTCAGCGACACGCAGTCCACGTTTGCAGTACCTCAACAGGTAACGTACGCGAATCCTTTTTGTCTTGAAAGAAAACGCGCGTGGTACGTACACCGGGACATCGTCAGCAGAAGAAAGTGCTGAACCAATTTGGTATCAACTAGCCGTAAACCGACCACCGCATTTGACATGGGCCAAAATGCCAAAAAGTTCCAACCATGACCCTGTCATCACTTTGCAGGTCTCAACACCAGCAACAGCACCCGCGACGACCACCCGCCCGCACACCCGTCGACCCCATCGACAGTCGACACTGGGTGGAGAGACGCAGGGTGGTGCGCCACAGCGACGACCGATGCTCGCCAACATTCCCAAGGAGCACGGCACGTTCCAGGTTGGTCCGTCGTCGAAAGAAAGAGAAAATTGCAAATAAAATTAAGAGAAAATGATGTTTCAGACAACCGATTGTTCGACGATGATTGGCAGTCAGGGTTTCCAACAGACCATGTCTACCTACCCGTCTTCAACCTCTACCGATTCGACAGGGTCAAGTGGGTATGTGGATGGGTCACGTGCGCCCCTGAGCAGACAATCAACCGTGAACACGATTAGCTCCATTGATGAAGGTATGTATGTAGATGTTGATATTATCTGCGATTGTTTTCAAAGTAGCTAACACTTTCCATGACGTTCAGGCGTCGAGATGGACGCTGTCACTGTCGAAGTCAACCCATCGCCGCCTCCAGCCAGCTACATGATGACGTCACCAGTTGGACTGCATCCCGGCCCACATCAACCAACCAAACACACGAGTAAATTTGGAAAAGAAAAAAATCTGAAAAACAATTAAAATTTAAAAAAAATATTATATTCAAGGCACCGACATGATGTGGTGCGCCGAGCCGCCGGGTCCGAGTCTGAGTCCGTTCGAGTCATTCGATTCCACCATCGAGACTGATTTCATGTCATCGATTGCAAGTTGGCAACGATCCGAGTGCGACACTGGCAGCGCCACAAGCACTGGTCCGTTTCTACTTACTCTTCGTTCATATTAATTTTCTCTTCCATTGCATTCAATGTTTCAGGGGGTTCACACTTCATCAACTCTGTGACATCCAGTTGCACCCCACCCTCATCAGCGTTGATGGTGATGCCTCAAACAGCACGGCCGTGTGGAACCGCGGATTCGGTTGCTGGACAGGTAGAATAAGATTGAAAAATGAAAAATTTCTAAATGCAATGAATGAGAAAATATTCCAGGCCTACCCATCTCCGTGTGCGAGTCCGCAACCGACCACATTCAATGAAGGCTGGCGTGCGAGTGACAATGCAATGTTCGACAGCGTATCCAACAGCAATTTCGGCATTTTGCCTCTCAACATGACAAGTGAGACGACTATTTTCTTTTCCATTGCATTTATTTTTTCCGTTTAACGTTCATTTAAACTCAGGTCGTGCCCCTGGTATCGATAACCTTATGACTCAAGCAACCAACAGTCACGTCGTGGGTTTTTCTAGTCCTAGTTCGGGTCAGGAAGCAGCTGGTATTAATCGAGAACATCACGCTGTGGTGCACCCTTACGCGAGATACGGACAAAGTGCGTATATCATATTTTCTCTTCCATTCGATTTTAGTATTCAGGCTCATACCAGACCCAACAAGCGGTACTGCTTTCAGCTCGTCACCATCATGTATCGGGCGGCGGACCAATGCGTCACATCACCAATCCGCCCACTGCGAGACCGCAAAAGTCCAAGCGAATTTCGCTACCAGAAACAATGGAGTTGATGCCACATAAATGGTTGACCATGAAACACGCCATGAAAGTGGAGGAGAATTTGGAGAAACAACTGGTCGAGACAAATCCTGCAGGTACCTTCATTTATTCAAGGCAATCCGGGTTTTGCTCGTGCAGCGAGTTGTGCAGTTTGCTGTTGTGTGTTCCGTTTCCACATGCCTGCTCTCAATATCACAAACGTGCGGTGCACCAAGCAGTACACGAATGCACCCAATAGCTGCGCGAGCTTTTTCTGAAACGTTGAAAACTAAATCTCTATATTAAAATCGGGCTTCTCTGTAGACTCGACCGATGCCGGAGATCTCAAAGGCAGCAACGGATCGTCGGTAACCATCCAACAAAGTCCCGGATCCGGCACGAAAATGAGCATGCATCACGGCAGACTGCACATGCAGTCTAAAAGACACAGTCATTGTCCACAGGTATAGTCATTTTGAGATCATGTTGCTTCATGATGTTTCAACATGCCAAACCGTCCCTGATTTTCAGGTTCTCCCATCCGCATCCCATAAGTCCCGCCTGCAACTACTCCGTCAACAATCCTACCAAATGGCGCAGAAACACTCAGTTCTACCGCTGATGCAGGCGGCCGACGCTGATTTCAGCGCCGAATTCGCTAGTCAATTCAGTGCCCTGCTAACAACATCGTGCTCGAGTGAAACATCAGCCGGTCATCCTGATGCTACCAGTGCGGTACCTGACGTCCTGCCGCCAACTACGGTAACCAGCGCTGTAGTCGTACCGACGCCGCTGTCTCCAATTGAGGATAGCGCACCCACTGACCATGATGAAATGGAGACTAATTAATGGGTATATAGTTTATTTTTTAAAAAGGACTGTTACCAATTTTCGGTTCATTCGAATGACCCGTTTTGTATTTTTCAACGTTGTATTTGACGTTATAGCTACAATAACGCTGGATTAATGTGTCACAACTTATATTTTAGTCCATTATACCGCATATTTTAGGCACTTTTTTGTACTTAGATTTATGTGGCTGTGAATACATAACTCACATTATAAACACATACACACCCATAAAGTTATTTATTATACTGTATTTGTCTAAGATTTTTATTTTTTTGTGAGGTCACTCGCTGCAGCAATTTGTACACTTTATGACGCATTTAATTTCACCGGTTTAACGAAAAGAGTGTCATGTTCCAGAACTGGAAAAGATTCGCTAACTCTTGAACTTACACCCCAGATGTCATTAGTTTATCTGTTGTCCATATTTTTAGTAAGACTATGCTTTGAATCTATCATTATCACCCAAGTATTATACCTGTGAGAAATGCTCATGCTTTTATGAGCTGCTAAATTTTCAAAAAAGCGGTTAAGGTTTAGAAAATATTCCTCTTTGCGTCAGACATCAGCGTGCGGTACGATACAGGTTTTCGTGGACCACTTTTTGTTACTGAAAAATTGTTGTCTTATGTTATGTTTTTGAATCAGTCCCCGACGCACGCAATACGGCGTAAACTACTCTTTTAATGTGGTAATTTTAGATTTACCTTGAAACCATGAGTGTGAAAAAGTGCTCTGGGTAGCTGGAAGAGTCGCGTGGGTTATGAAAATAAAATGGTTCTCTAATGTCGTGTTTAATATGCGTAAACCTGCAAAAAATTCATATTACCATTTTAACCAATTTCGGGTTTCTTTATTGTCTCTGCATTGTGTGTCACAGAACATAACTTATTCTTTTGCTGTCACTATTATCACATTTGATATACATACATAAGCCGGTACGAATATATCACAGGAAGTGCGGAACCTTAATACAAGTACTGTAGTTACTTACAGAAATGTATATTATGGCAATTTGTACATATTTTGATGTTGATAGTATAATATTTTGGTGTGATAACATGAAGTAGACCAATAAAGTCGACGTTCAAAGAAACTGGAGTATAAATGTTCTTCTGACCTGCAGAAATATGAATCATTGGCTGATTACTGACATGACGAAACCTAATGCAACGTGCGTGACATAAGTCTTTTTCTCCGGTAAATAAAACACCCGCAAAAGCAAGCCGAAGGGCGCATAATTATCTGATCGCAAACGTTGTACGATCGGTCCTAGTTTACACTAAAACGATACCGGCCCTGGTAACTCGCCCCAGGGTCAGCTCCTTTTACACAGTGCGGCTAGTTTTTTATTACGCGCCGTGCGTCTGTGAAAGAGTTCTCTGAACAGATTTTTCCTGTAGGTTTGGAAAATTCTGAATCAAAACCGTTAAAATGCCCAAATTTCCTTGCAAGAACGTTGATTTGTGTAATAAAATCTTACAAGCCGATTTGACTTGGATTGATGGAAAATTGGAACAAAATGTACAAGTGAAAATCGGGGGACATGGCGAAATTGAAAAAATCGGACCGGGTTTATCGCAGTCGGAGGCAGAAATAGTGAAACTCGCTGGGCGGGTTGGTTGAAATTTTATATTTTATTAATTTACGGGTTGAAACGCAAAATATTTTTGAATTCTATGAATCCAGGCTCTCCTACCGGGCATGGTCAGCGCGCATTCACACGCATTCCATCGCGGATTAAGGGGTCGATCGCATATTGGTGAACCTGGGTCACAATCGTTCTGGGGATGGAGGGACGATATGTACGATTATGTGCTGACATTGGACGAAAATGGGTAGGTACTCGATTAAGTATGTATATCTGAAGCATCGTATGGTTCCACTCTCAGTATCCTTCATCAGATAAAACTATAACTCGTGTCTTTATGGTCACATGGCCAGCTGGTGTTTCGCCACCGACGATGACCAAGTGCACCGTCTGTGAAAAGCGGTCGAAACGGTGAACTATGAAAAGCACATAGCTTTCGGACCTGCTACTGCGATCTATATCCTTGCCAACCGATGGAACACACTCAAATCACTGTGCTTCGAGCGTGATTCTTCAGTTTCTACGACATTTGCCATCGCACGTTCGCCGAAATGAAACGAACGGGCATTACGTGTGTCGGCGAATTCCACTACTTTCATCACAGCGATGTGAAACATCACGATTATGCGTTCGACAGAGTGATACTGCGTGCGGCAAAGGATGTGAACATCAGGTGTTGCAGAAATACGTACTTATCGATTTTATGGTGTTCCACGACTGGGAAATTCAGCTTGTTTTTGGGGTGACGTGTCCAGTGCATTCACACGGATGGTTACCTGATGCACCGGCCATCTGTAGGAGTTGGAAAAAGGAGGGTAACCGAGAAAGAACACACTAGAATGCCTTGAATCTGAACGAATCACTTTTTAGAATCTCACTGCTGCTGACGTATTACGAACAAGCCGGTCTAACATCCGACAAGCAGTTGGTCGAGGCACAAAAACGATTCATCGTTGATGATCAGGCCCAGTTTTGGAAGAATTTCGATAATCTGGGCAAGACTACAATATCGACTCAAACACTTGGTGTCGCAGGTTGCATGATAATTAATGTTTGAACAATTTTCTTTACATTTTTAAATCTACAAAATTTTCCAGCGCACTCCATCCGAGCGGTGTCGGCCGACAACATCAAACTGTTACGAACAGAGGCTGAAAGACGCAAAGTTCCCTTCCACATGCACATGGAGGAACAACCCCAGGTTCCAAGCACCACTTTATAGTGCAAGCCTGTGAAACATCACTGAGCCACTCTCAAGTTTCGTTCCAGAAAATATCTTCATGGATTTTAACAAACGCTAGGAAGCTTTCAGGAGATGCGTGACAGTGAGTCAGTGCTGCATCAAACCCCGTGTGCGTTTGTGTTGCAACATCTGCGACCGAACCAGCGTTTCACCGGTGTGCACTGTTCGTACACACAACCAACTGAGCTACGAGCACTTATGGCCAAAGGCGCCAATGTTTGTGTGTGTCCGTTGACTGAGGGTTCGTGCAAAGAAAGTTCTTCAAATTCCATTTCTGCCCACTAGTTTTAGTCTATCTATCTGTCTATCTTAGTTTAGAAAAGCAAAAGATACACCCCCTTTAATTGCAGGCTACCTTGGCGACGGCATACCCAATTTGCCAGTAAGCCCTGAGTTTCAAGGCCAAGTGTCACTGGGCACGGACTGCAACAATCGAATTTGTATGGCTGAGGAGATGCGGTGGCTGGCGTACGGGCAACAGGTCAGAAAATACTAAATTGGTATTTGTAAAATTATATTTAGATTTTTTAAGAAAAGTGTAGCAAAGAAATTTTGCAGCTGAAACACAACCAACGAGGCATCGGCATTCTCGGCAACAGGGAGATCGCGTCCAAGCTGTTCAACACAACAACAATAAACGGAGCACGAAGTCTGGCGCTGGAAAACCAAATTGGCCAAATCAAGACCGGATATCAAGCTGACTGTTTCACCCTGAAACTGGATGATTTTGAATTTCTGGGTCTTCACGACGTTCAGGCACAGCTGTTGGATGCGTTTGTGTTCGGTGGCTCGTGTGCGGCCGCAGTCGGGGAAACGATTGTGAATGGCATTATGGACTCGTATTAGAATCTCGTATTAGACTCGTACTAAAAACCACATTTGCTGCACAATTTAGGTGTTCTCAGCCGCGCATAAAATTGTGCAGCAAATGTGTTTTTCTTGGTGGCCCAGTATCGACTCCTGCAGACCGGTTAGTCTATGACCAGTGCAAACAGGCCATTGCGGGTGGTGTGAAACAACTGAAAGCAGTATACTGCCCTATGTTGTCAATATGACTTGCTGATGTTTCACTGTTTTCGTGAATTCTCATGTTTCTTCATGGGCCCTTTTCTTCTTAAATCATTTCACAGCTGTGCGTAACGGTTCCTTGTCAGTTTTTTCTCATTCATGCTCGTGCGTGGGTGTTATCAAAGGAGCTTGAAAGGCCGAACATTCATTATTCTGCGGTTGATGTACGTGCACAAAAATGGTCGAATGCTTTTCATTTCCGTTGGTGCGGTGCCCGTATAAATAAATGACATAAATTTTGTCGGCTCCTCTCATCATGATACACGTTCTGTTCCCTTTCACTTGACAATAAAAGCATTGGTTTCATGAGCAACGCAATCAATTCGGGGAAGTGTGTATACGCCACGTATAAGTTGACATTTTTGTTGGTACTGTATGCCCCAAGCTGGCTTGTACTCACCAAGTATGTGCACGTTCATGGAAACGCAATGGTTTTACCAGAATGAATCTTTCTCCTAATTCCGCACGCCCGCGCGCGTTTTCAATGTTTGTTCATCAGTCACTCACGGTTGGACGCGCTAAGTACCCCGGAGCACACAAAGCCACACTTACGTTATGGCTCATGCTCAATCGAAAGATTTGGGCAATGTTTGGCTTGGCCCATTCTTTTCTTTGGATTGTACTTTATATACACTAACGACTCTTGAGCTTTTAGAGGGCATATTTGAACGGTTTGAGCGGACTAGCAAAGCACCATGCCGCTGCTGTGCGCACTGACGATTCCCGCTATTTTCATTGCGATCGTCATTTACGTCGGGTTTGTGCGGTGAACTGTAGGAAGGAGGACTGAGGAGACCCAGGCGCACCAAAATGTGAAATTGGTGTCATTTGGGTAGGCGAAATGGGACTGTGCCTTGGATTGGTGTTGATGATAGGATTCGGGCTGGTGCTGGGAAATCGATGGGAATCGCAGTTGTATGAAGATTTGATGTATGGGTAAGTTTTTGTCAAGAGTTGCACTCTATTTGTAAATTGTATTATTTTCTGAAAGTGTGACAAGCTATATATAATGCGGTTTTTTGCCTTTTCATTTCGCAGTTACAACAAATTCTCCATGCCAGTGCAGAATGCGAGTCAAGTGGTTGAGGTGGCGATGGGCGCAAGTTTGATCAGAATCATCGATGTGGTTCGTCAATTGCATCAAAATTTTCTGACTTTAAAAAGCAGATTGCGAAAAAGGAGCCTCATTCACAGGACGAAAAGAACCAAGTGTTCACAACGAATCTGTGGCTGGAAATAGTGAGTGCTTTTGAACAGTTCTGGAAGAGTACAGACCTTGAAAACTCAGGACATCTGCTACCACCTTCAGTCAATGAAACATTATACTCTCAGCAATGGACCGATGCCAAACTTGTATGGTCACCGGCGGCTTATAACGGTATCAAACAACTGAAGGTGTCGTCCAGCAAGATATGGGCACCCGACATTGTATTGTACAACAAGTACGGCACTCTCACAGTTTTCACAAAATGAAAAAAATCCTTTTAAAAACAAACCCTTTTTTCTTTGCGCGTGTTTGGTGCGCGAACTTCACGTTTTTGCAGCGCTGCCGGGGATCCGGACATTGTGATCTGGAACGAGGCCACCGTGCACTACAACGGCAAGGTTGCCTGGAAGCCACCGGCTATATACAAGTCCTTCTGTCCGGTCAGTATAAGAAACTGGGTGGTCTTTACAAACGCAGCAGTTTTTTGAAAATTTTTTCGTTGAGAACAACAATATGTATTCAGATTGACGTTACGTGGTTCCCGTACGATTTCCAGTACTGCGAGATGAAGTTCGGAACATGGTCGAACTCAGGTACAATGACGACGCGCAGAATGGTTGAGAAGACCGATTTCGGCACGTCCTTTTTACAGCCGATGCCGTCGACGTCAAATTTCTGCCGTGGGAGAAGATCGAGCTTGTGCCGAACAAAGATGGCAATAAAGAGGAACACATCTTCCCGGGCATGGACTTGAGTTATTTTCAAATGTGGGTTTCAAAAATCGGATGGGCGATGCGCAAATGCAACCCGCTGTAATCTGCGCAAGTGTTTTTTAAAAACCGTTTCTATAGGAGCGCCGAGTGGGACCTTCTCAACATCACAGCAGCGCGTCACGAGGTGGTCTACTCGGGTTGCTGTGGCCCGGTGGAATACGTTGACATCACTTACTACTTCCTGCTTCGTCGAAAAACACTGTTTTTCACCATGAATCTCATCATTCCGTGTCTGCTCATCAGCAATCTCACAACTTTTGTGTTCTATTTACCGGACAAGAAAATGACGTTCGCAATTTCCATTCTTGTCACGCTGACTTTCTTTGTGCTGGTTGGCTTCATTTAGTGACCGTATTTATTTTTTGTCATTTGTTTTGCGTTTTTTACCTTCAACAGCAAAAAATGGAAAATTTCAGATTTTAATCGAAATCATTCCGCCCACCAGCGTTGTCATTCCGATGTTCATGCAATACCTGCTCTACACAATGATTTTGCTGACGGTAATTTTACAATTCTACGATCTTTCCATCGAGAATTTTGAAAAAAATCATAATTTCAACAACGGTTCGAAGTTTCAGGTTAGTATCGTCATTTCCGTGATCACAGTCAACATGTACTATCGAACGGGTGACACACACAAGATGGGACCGTGGGTCCGGCGCATTTTCATTGGCTGGCTGGCAAGGCTCGTGTGATTTTTTGTCTCGATTGTTTACTTTACGCTTTCTCAAAAATGTCGAACCATATTCTTCACTTTTGCCACTTACAGATTGTTGTGCATGACACCTCCATTCAAGGACGAACAGGATCATGAAACATCAGCCTGTGAGGACGAACAGCAACGCGTCGTGCGCTTGCCCTCGTTCTACTCAACCAGTTTCGACAGGTTTCCTGTTTTGTGTTAGGCCTAATGGCCTAAAGCTTGAGCCTAAATAAATGCCCAACCAGAACGAACAAATGCCCGTGTTCAGCCCCCGTCCGGTGTACAAGCAAACACAACCAGTTGACGTGATCATGGAATGCAGCTGGCCGACGCCAACTAAGGTCTCGTCCAGCACCAAGAAGGTGGTCAGTCGAACGTGGTCAATGGAAAGTGGCACACCGAAATCTGCGTATTCGTTAGGTACGTTGTTGTTATGACGGTTGTATTGGCTAAGTACTATATTTATTACTCTGTGTAGTTCAGCCACGTCCTCTTGTGGCTTCGTGGGGCCACCAGACATCTGCACTATCGCTGGTTTTTGGTTATGTGGCCAACTGGTGGAATCGCACTGACGATGACCTGGTGCACCGCTCAGCCCTGAAAACAGATCGAAACTGAAAAGAGCAACCAAAGACACTCTGCAGAAGTCAATGGTTAAAGTATGTTTCCAAGAAATACAGTAAACTAAGTTATTTCCAGTCGAGCCCGCTTTCCCCGAGCATCTGACCCTGCGAGCTCAGGATCGTTCAGATGATCACCAATTTCGTGCACATCGTAATTTGATCAGACAATTGCTGGCACACGTGCGATACATCACACAACACTTCAGTATGGTGCAGGAACATATACAGGTGGCTGTTGAAACACACCAGCACACGCGAAAGCGGTGTTCTTATTCCTTGACAGGTTACATGCTACTGTAGAGTTGAGGAATCCACCCTTGTTATCATGCCCATCGGGATATCATGCCGCGGGCTGATTCGGCATTCTCGGAGGGAACTGAGCTCAAAGTATGCGAAACATCGCAAGAGATCAATCGGGTAGGTGGTCCAATCGTACTGACGATGACCAACTGTACTAGGTGCACCCTCACTTATTGATCACAATTTATGAAGCAATTTACAATTAACCATTCACAAATGTTTCAGTGGAGCGAAGAGTGGCGTTTCGTATCGACCGTAATTGATCGTCTGTTCATCATCATCTACGCATTCCTGAATCTCGGTGCACTTGGCATTATCCTGAGGGCACCATCCATTTGGGACACAACCGTGCCCATGACCAGCACACCACCCACTACGCCGCTGTCACACAGCCAGCTGCAGACTTGATACGATTATGTATGTCTCAATGATGATTAGTGTGTTATGGTGCAAAAACTTTTCTGATGCGCAGTAGGGCAGGACTTCATCACAATTATCTCATTCTTAGGAATTACACTTTTGTACTGTATGTTCGTTTGATCTCATACCACAGTTACACAATTTTAATGCATTTCGTACCGTAGCTTTAGTTTTCAGTGTTGCAGTAAGATTGTTTGGTGACTGATGTTTCAAGAGATCGCAAACCATGTGTCACTGTTGTCGTGCACTTTTATTGCAAAAGCATAAAAATTCCATAAATGTACTCAATATACAAATAAACACGCCACACACTTCTATAACCCTGAGTCCAAATAAAGCATAAAACGTCTAAAAAGCAGGCCACAAGTCACAAAGACGACCAAATTGACAATTCGCAACGAAATCGTTGGGTCAGCGCTTGCGGCTGATTCAAGTTTGGTGAACGTTACGTTATATCTTCTGCTGGCTCGATGTATGTGAGTGAGATTATTGCAGAAGTGATCCGAGTCACAGCAGCAGATTTCGGCGAACGTAATCTTGAAGTGAACCGAGTTGAGCACCTGCAACTGAGATCGATTATATTATTACGCCGTTCGCCTTTCTGACGCAGGGAAAGAATATGGGACCAGCTGGGAACCTTCTCGCAGTCGCAATGACGATGTCCCGGTGCACCACATTCGTCGGTGAAGAGAAGACGAAACAGATGCGCAGGAAACGGCATTCTTGCTGTTCTACAATTCGGCACGGTGTGCAACAGCACCGCGATGGCGCAGCGATTTTGTTCTCACGTTTCACCAGAACGGCTGTGCACCAAGGACATCGTCAGCGCAACAACACCAAATGGCCCTGTCGCCTAACAAAGGATTGACAACAGGTACATGTCCCAGAAAGCAGGCCGGAAAAATAATCCAGTGCTCATCGTGACGAAACATCAGGTCTACCTTTCGCGTCAGGAGACTGTTCCTGAATGCAGCGGCAGCTATTCGATCCAGCTCGTCATACGTGGCACAGCCATTCAACGGGATTCGACGTGCAGAACATTGCAAACGATCGGCACAGTCACGTGACAGGTACTCCTTGTCTGCAGCGGGAAGAGTGGAACCAATAACATCGGAAGGAAATTGGGTATATGGACATATACATACCTTGGTCCTAAAGCCGGATAAAACCTGTCTTCGCGAATATACCGAGCCCGAATTTGAACATGGAATTCGAGACTGAATTGTCCGCCAACAGACCCTTGCCTCTCCTAAATTCTAGGAAGTCCCACATACATGTCTAAGTTAGAAGTTCTAATGACCTCTAAAATCCAAGATTGAAACCATAAACCCATGCACCAACCCTGAGCGCTTCTGTCCGAAAATATGGACGCCCTGTACTTTACGTACTCGGTCACACATGCGTTGCCCGCATCGCACGCGTGTCTGGTTCGTTTGGATGTTTCAGTACCTCGATTGCAGGCCAAGCCGCTGACTGTCTTTGGTCCGAAAAATATTGGCAACAGGATTTGAACGTAGAGCATTTGAAAGGCTATTCTGATGTTATCATCATTTTGAAGTAACGGCCGTTCGACATTGAGGAAGTATAACCAATGCGTTTTTTCTGAAAAATAACGCCAACAACAACAAAATTGTAATTTGTGACATTGCATGCGCTTCAAGGATAAAAACATTGATAATCAAACTATTTTGCGTTGTTACTGTTAAAAGTCGGGGGGCGTCGTTCGGCGTTCAAATCAAGGAAATGCAATTGCGAATGCGTTCTTGTCCGGTAGACCGGCTGACGTACACGTTTTATCCGGGGGGCAGGGGTACGTTTTGTCAGGACTGGCTTATATTGCATGTAGGCCTCGAAAAACACTAGGATCCCTTTTATGTCGTACATCAGTTTCCATACCCTCAACATGCAAAATTACCTACAGTATGTAGTAATGACAGTTGAGGATCCAGCAGGAGGAGAATTGTGGGCGATAAACGGATCCAATGCGTGCTAAAGACCTGCCGAGGTAAATACATACGGCAGATGCAACGTCTAGTCACAGCTTCCTCTGATAATAAAGTTTATCGCTGTGTCGTATCCATGTAATTATCCTCAAAATTTATTCAAAATCTAAGCTTAATCGCCAATGCTGTGGAAAACAAATTACATACCTGACATGTGCAAAAAGCGTAAACAATGCCCTGTGGGGTTCAGGAAGGGGCACCCAGCGGTTTTTTTGAATATACGTGCATAGAAGTTGGATGGCTGGCACAATTATTCTTTAACTTTGTTTTTTTAGAAATCCTTTGTTCTCACCTCAGTAGGATCGCAACATAATTTTTTTTAGCCTTTTGACAAATATGTATGTACTGCACAGCTTGACTTTCTGGCGTGAGCAAAAAGTCGCTACTGTAGTCAAGTTTATATTTCGACCACTATTAGCACTAGATACACCTATCAAACAACTGACTGTGAGTTCGTGTGCCTCGCAATCATTTATCAAGCCTAAAAACCTAAAAACTTTGTTTGAGCATCAGGCACATGCATTCAACTCCGATGGGATGACTAACGGGTTCACGGATGAGCCTGACCATAAATACTCACCCTGAGGAGCTCTTGGGCACGTATTCATTGGCCAAAGGTATGGGAATGGGCACTCGGTAGGGACCCAACAATAAGGACATGTAGCCTGCTTGAGTGACAGGTGCATTAGCCTAAAATGTCGGCTGGATAAAAGCTACATACATATGCGCATATGGCACATTTTGTCACTGTCATGCAATGCATGCCTACTCTTAGGGTATTGGGGCATTCGGTCTCTTGGGCTGTCAACCATATTATGCCCTGATAGTTGGACCCAGTAAAGGTTTTGAATCATGTAGTTTTTGCATATACGCTAAAAAGATAGATTAATGACGCCAAAAGCAAACTTTTGACATTACGCGGTAAGTTACCCGTCGCCTGCCGAACTAGAAAGGGTTATAGCTGCTCATTTTGGGATATGTAATCGGGACTTCGCGAGCGAAACGTGCCTTGCTGATCGTTTGAAAGATGCCTGATCGCAAAATCGCCAGCAAAAGTGCCCGGTATGTATAATAGTTGGCAAATAGTTGCCTACTACTGCCGTCATGGGGACATTTCATTATGCCGCTAGCGAAAAAGACGGAGACATTACAGTTGTAATCTGGGCCGAAATGAGCAAAAACGTTGGGCAGCGAGCAACCCAGGTTGGGGCGCATGACACACAACACATCAAGCTCCAATGCGGACGTTTCTGCCGTTATTGGGCTTTGTCATACATTTTTTGAGCAGGAAACGCCGGGGAACCTAAAAATCGGTTTTGTTTGTTGATTCAGTAGTAGGATAGTGGCTGCGATAACAAATCAGACATTAGACCCGCATACCACTGAAAACAAGCTTCACGCGCAAGCAAGTGGCAAATGAAAATCAGGGAACTGACACAAGCCACAGAACACGGTGTGAGCGTGACATAACAAGCAAAATCTTGCAATCTGAGTTTTTGTGCGAAATTTTCCATGTCCGTTGTGACATGCCAAATTTCGTGCCTCAACAATTTTGAATGCTTCTCAGATTTGAGAACATGGCCTTTTTGCGAACCACTTTTGTTGCATCCAGCCGACTAGAAAGTCAACTTTGAACGCGAATTCTTTCCTCACAATTGAATTTGAACTAATCCACGCACACATTTCGTGAAATGGCGAAACACATTCAACAAGACTATCGTGTTGAACAAGCTAGACAGAATTCTGAACACTTGTCTTTATTGTACCTATATGCTGTTGAAGAACACATTCGAAATTAGCTTGTTTGTCGCAGTGCCCTAATGAACCAGACCGTCACGCCAAGTATAGTAAATTTCCAAATTCGCTGCCGCACAGTAAAGTACGCCCCATAGTTAATGTCAGGTTCTAAACCCCAAATTCAACTTGTGAAACATTCGGACAGCCAACACACACGCAGCTTGCCAGCCAGCCAGGCAGCTGCGTGCAATGTTTCAGAACCGCGCATGGTTAGCGTTCGGGTTTATAACTTGACACTAACTATGGGGCGTATTTTACTGTGCGGCAGCGAATTTGGAAATTTACTATAGGAACCAAAAATTCTCAGTTCCAGGTTTTTAAAATCAACATCGTGGAGAAAATAAACAAACATACACCCTCGAACCAAATACACCAAATCCCGAGAGAGTCTAACAAATTTTGACAGTTTCTGATGATGAGCCGAGCATGACAGGACGATAAACCAATTACACGTTCGCCACACCAACACAAACACTCGCTGCTGCTTGCACGAATATGATTGTGTCATGTTCTCTCAGCGATGTTGCGCTTGTTGTCCTTGCACGATGATAAGGACTTCAAGAACGAAAATAGTATGTATGTAAAATATGTTTTAGGTATTCCTTATTTCCCATGCGAGCGACAAAAAGTGTGTCTGGCACTTGCACATCAAGAGAAACTGGTCATTATGATGTCACACAACGCAAACGAAACTGAGTCAGTTCTCACACCGCATCGGTAACTGTTTTGGTGAGAATTTAAGGAAGCACTTTTGCCTATCCTTGGCAAATATCAGTATCCGTGGCAAATATCAGTTAGCGCGCAGCGCTATGTGCCTTGCTTAGGTGCACAAACATGCCCAACTGTGAAAAAGACCAGGTTGTCGTTATCATGCCTCGTCTGATGAACGCTTTCAACATGATTGCAGCTGAACTGATAGATCAACAACGAAACAGTGGAGGTTAATTGGACAACGCAATGGAAGACAATTGCGAAAACTTGTATCAGCAGAAAACAGTCAAATTTTGACACCCTCACTCCCCAATGAGCGTCTGGTCCAAAAATTTTCTGCGGTTAGAATAACGCCTGAGCAAAGACAAGCGCACGCGGTGTGAGAGCAAACGAGGAATTTTGATTGAAACGAAGTGGTCTTCGTCAAAATGGTAGCGCTGACAAGTGGCGATGTTTGGGTCAACATTTTTACACTGCTCCTGATTTTGTACTCGAGTTGTGTCCCAGTGCAAATACGTGCAGTGTCAGTGCTCAAACATCTGACGCATTTTTGCAAGTCAAACTTCTACAGCACGTTTGGTGTGTTGCCAATGTCTTCGCTTTTTGATCCATGTTTCAAGCGCATTTTTATGCACAAAACAAACAAGTATGAAAATTATGATGCCATAAACGCCATCGCAGTTTTGCGTCGTGGCCTTCTGTATAGCTGGTCAGATCGCTCCGAATACTCAATTGGCGCGCCGAGTTCCAAACCTGTTATCACCAAGTGACGTTGCAGGTTAGGCAGAGGACGCTTGAAAGTCTTTCGCTCAGTTCCCCGGGCTCTCATTATCACAGCTTCAAACAGAATAACCGGTGCAGATATTATGCAGCCGAAAGCCAGCAATATAAAACATCCAGTCAATTGCCTAAGGTTGAGTGGTTGTTTCTTCTTTTCATCCTGGTTTCCGCACCGTTCCCGTCCCAGCCTGGACATATACACTTCATATCGGCCTTGAACTTGCAAGAAATAGTCGTTCGATCGAATTATGGCTAAATTGATCCGATCGATAATCGATTGCGATAGATTTTTGTTGAACAGCAGTACGTCCACCGTTTCGTATGAGTCGAGCACGCCGAACTGCACTGCGTGAAGGCCGCAGTACTTTTGCGTTAGCAAGTTGATTGCGCCAAGACTGAATATTACATTTGCTATTATTAGACAATTTTGAAATCAAGTTAAAAAGTAAACCAAAATTTGACTAACTTTCCCAACACCACTATGCCACTATCCCTGTGATCAGCCAGATACTTTGCTGCTCCGTCGTAGCCCCCAAAGTCGTTCACGTCCACAGGTGGGTTGCGGTGTAGAGCTTGCTAAAATTTACTGTAAATTAAATGAAAAAAATATAATCGGGAGAAGTAAAGCCTGATGACAAACCCCCAATTTCGGCACCGTGCTGTTCAGTCGCTGAAGCCAGGCAGCCCCAGATGGGGTGGCAATTTGAAACACACCCGCGTCTACCAGGACTGCTAATTCCTGAAAAAAGTGGACCCAAAAACAGCACTACCGAGTCAGCTCAAAATGTAGTGAATCAACAGACAAACATTACAGTACACGAATACCAAAACCTCAAGAGTTGTGAATCTTCTCTTGCCCTGTTGCACCAGAATCATGAACAGCAGGCCACTTCGGTACAACGACACAAACACGGCTGTGAAGAAGCTGCAAACTGATTGTATCCTTTATTCCAGTGCACGCGCGAACTCATGCGTTCAACTATGACTTATTCCAGGGGGTCCAACAGTTCAAGCCCCGACCCAAAAACCGATACAAGAAAAGTCAAAGCAAACCCAAGCCATGCGAGCACGGCAGGCAACATTTTCGAGCGTTTGGCGTTTTTGCGGTGATTCAACACGGCATGTTGCAGTTTTTCTCCAATGAATTTGAAAATCTGCACAGCCAATAGGAAGCCAACGAACATCGCCATTGATTGGCTGTCGAAGACCGACAGAAAATGCAGACTCGCACCGATCGGGTCCATAATCGGTAGGACCACGTCGATGGCTGACTTGCCACCCGCGTATGAGATGCCGTAGGAGAGTCTGTTGAGATGTATGTAACAAAAAAGTTGATCCCGGAGGCAGTTTGGCAGCGAACTGTTACGCTGATCGAAATTTGTGGTATCAGTAACTCTCTAGATATCCCCATTACGGTTGACGACTGAGTATAGCAACACAAGAAGACAAACTAGAGTACATGTGTAGTGCATCTTGCAAACGCCTTTAGAAGCACCAACTTGAATCTGCGTATGCGTTCCGGAGTAGGCAAGAACGGAAACGCCAGTGTATCCAGTTGGCCAGATTCCAGCATGGAATACGCGGTGGCGAGAAACCCGATGTTGCGAGAAGGTTGGATCGGGATCAGATTGAAATCGAAACCGGCTGTAAAAACAGTGTTCCTAGTAGATGGGTATTCTACCTTGGGGCTCAACACACTACAAGAAGCATTGTTGTATGACAAATCTTCAATCACCATAATTATGGTGGATCGGTCCGTCGTACAATGAAAGCGGCCGCAAGGAAGCTAACCGGATCTCATCATCAGATCAATCATCTCCGCCTGATGTCCAGGAAAGTCACATTTGCCCTGAACTCTTCTCAGATGTGTCTGCAGCGCGCACGGATTGCGGAACGGAGCCAAAGTGGCGTAGCCGATGTTCAGAGTTGTTCGGTCAGACATTGCGCTCAGCTTTTTTGGAGACGCATAAAATCATATGTTTTCTCTGAACGGTGGCATATGACGACAGCTATTACAATATGTATTCAGGTGTGTAGGTACCTAGTCTGTGCAAACAGCTGCTTTGCAGCTAAAACACCCGTCGATCCGATGTCCTAAATGGATTCCGCAGGCATATTTGTTTAACAAACATTATTTAGTTACACTTCAATACCATGTTTGGTTTTGAGCTCAATGGACTCACACAGAACGGCTGTCTACCTATCACGGCGTACTGCAGTACCAGATCGGTTTGCTTTTCACTACGTTTGGAAGAAGGACCTCTTTGTGAAGTATTGCACAGCCGTCGCCTCCAACAAACAGCTTTAGAGTCCACGTGAGTACTCGGCTGACCGTATGTACATGGTCGGTTGAAAATCTTGTACAGTAGGTCAAGTCGCAGGCTAAACGAGAAATGTGTATCCTGAATCAGCCACCTGACAATTTATGATCTGATATCTACCGTCTCGTACTGGTCCCAATTTTCTATCAACAAACAGGCTGATAGGCCGTTCACGGCATACCGACCAAAAAGGACAGATCGGACCCGATTTTGCATGGTTGGCCGCGACGGTACCATGGTGATCTCAACGTATCTCGTATTTTATGCTGTCAAACGTTGTAGATAAGAAAACTTGCATATGGGTCCCAACAACAATAATCACAATAAACCTTACTAGACACAAAAACCGGCAAAAATTATTCAAATACATTGTAGTGGGAAACAAATCACTTTGGCCAGAGAGCTTATCCATGATAAATACGATAATATGTTGATAGGTACTAGATTTTCAATATGGTCAAAATCAAGCAAGAGCTTAAAATTCTTTTGAGCGATCTTCGAAGCAGAAACAGTTATCGGAATTGTTTGGCCGGGGCTTGAGACATCATAATGAAGTCGCAAAAGCAAGGCAATAATAAAAAAATATATTCATTTTGATTGAATGGTCTCTATTTAGCGTAATATGCAGTTGCAGGCTGTGCTCGTTTCATGTAGTCCCCCCCCAAAGACGCTCGGTTGATCAATTACGTCCGCCGTCCATAAGTCGTCGCCAAAGTCTTCAGATGTTCGCAACTACCCACAACGGGAGTCCCTATGAAACCTGAGTAGCGAGCTGTTGTCTCCAGCTCTCCCTATTTACCCACAACAACCTCTAGGACCAGCTACGAAGGTACATACAAGGCGAAACTAAGATGCAGAGCTGAAAAAAGCCGAAAAAGCCACTTCGCACCTTTGCTTTCAAGCTTATCCTTTACATGCACCACTCGCGATGAACCAACTTCGCTCACACTCGCCGGCGCCTTTGAAAACGATCTCGAGATAAATGCCTGGAAGAAGTTTTTACATTCAAAACTTTGTGTAAGATGGACGAATTCTCAAATATGGTCAAACCAGCGAAGCCAGACAACGTTGACGCGCCAGCGACGGCAAAGAAGCCGATCCAAGGATGCTCGACTTTGGTGAACTTGGACGCTGCTGTTGATTGTGCCGATTTCAGGGGACATTCCGTTGCGTTCAATGATTTACAGCTGTTCGTTTTTATAAGTTAGTTGAGATCAAATCATTGCTGCGTTTTGAATACTGTACATAAACCCTAGCACTAACCCATTAGCAGCAGACTTGTTCGGCATTTGCACCAGACTCACACCACTAAACAACATCACCAGGGCAAACCATTGCAAAAGGGACAGACGTTTGCCCATTAGGATCACGGCAAAGATGGCTGTGGTGAACAATTTCAGCTGGCTGACAATCTGGATAAGTGTATTTTGCTTCATTTTCGTTTTATTTTTTGTTAACTTAAGACCATACCATAAAAGTGGCAGCTTCGAGATGTGTGGCGCCCAAATAGAACAAGTTGGTTTGCATTGTATATAGAAATGCGGGCACGCCAACGCGAAGGGTGTCTCGGGGATGGAGAAGCACTTTTTGATAGATGAGTGATAATGCGCTGAAAAAATGACCAAGTCGAGGCAATGATTCATTCAAATCATATACAACATCAAACCGAACCTGGTTACACCCTTTTCTTCAATGATGACAAGGCCGATACACGTTGTCAGCTTCATAATTTCCGTGTAAAATACAGCCTCACTGGCCAGGTACAGTGGGACGCCTTTGCGAGCTCGAGTGTATCTGCAATGTTTCGCGCTGGGCTCAGCGTTACCCCCTAGGTAAGCCCCCCTGGAACTATTCTCTTTATAGACAATCGCATCATATGACATCATGCCAACCTTATCAATAGCGAAACGTTTACATGATGATAGTGAGCGCTTTATTTTTACCCACCCCAGCGTCATCGGTCGTTTTCGTCCGCCCGGACTGAAATTAGAAACAATTAAAACGAAACATAATTAATTCACCAAAAGCCAGCACTGACCCACCTTGAACCTTAGGGCTGCCCGGCGCAGGAACAATAGCGGCAACCTTGCCATCATTAAGTTTGGTACTGATTTTCAGCTCTCCGTTCACTTCAGGCACAATAAGAGCGTGTTTTTCGTCTTCCTCTCGCATGATTAAAATCTGAAGTCCCACTTTTTTTATTTTTCAATTTCTCATAATTTTTAACAGTGTGAAGACCTTACTATAGCATATTCATTTTTCTGCTGGCTACTAGGATACTCACGATAGGTCTAACGAAGACATCTCAGACACACATTTGAGCAAAATCTTACTGCCAAATCTATGCAACGTGTAACAGTTTCTGTGCGTCACTTCACTAATTACGCCCGTCAGGTTAATTGAACGAAACGTGCACACAAAGAGAGGCATGTGGTTTTGGGTTTCATTGAGAATAAACGCAACAGACATGTATAGTATGTACATTGCTCGCCTGGGCAATCCAACCCTCCTGATAAAGTTATAGGTAATATTGGATGAAGGGTAAGTATACATTCGCATAACGGAAAATCTATTACATTTTCTACAACGTTAAAATTAAGAGGTTATTATACAGATTCACTGACTGTCACCGGAGCCCACGTTTGAGGTTCAAAGTGGAGAGTGTTTGCAATTTGTATTTGCTTTCGGTTTTTATTTTATGTTAATTGATCAACCGAGTTTGTTGAACTTTTAAGCAGACAAAGAAAGAGCGATTGGATCAAGAAAGGCGCCGCAGGAAGCTGAACAAAAGTCAAGTCAGGCGCAGACAAACACGGTCATGGTTACCCACAAGGCAAAAGTGGGATAACAACTGTTTGTGTTCTGTCGAACACAATTTTCTAATGTTCTGCCGACAGTAACTTCTCCTTGATGTTTTCGCTACAATAGATTCCAACCAGCTTGCAGAGAAAACCTTTTCAATAGAAACTGCATCTTCCTATCTTTATCTCACCACTAACCATCAATATGTCGATCTTTTCTCTTCATTCAGTTTCTCTCTCCACATAACCCTTCTATATGTACTGTGTGTTATCCCAATATGAACCATGTAGTCCTTTCTTCCCTATATCCGCTATGCCATGTCCGCCTCTTTCCCCTCACCTTATCTTTCTCCCACACCGCACGCTCACCCTACATAACTATAAGTTAACTTCCTTCGATTCTCTCTCGGGCAATCCCACGATTTTGACAATTCTTTCTCAACTAACAACACGTCATCGTCATTACACCGGAGTCAAGCATGAGAAGACCAAAAATCGCGATTACATCATTGACACATACATACATAGCTACAGTTCCGGGTGCAAATCTAGGCTGAAAGTTGAAGTCGCGTGCACGACAAGTACTAAACATAGGCAGCGCACGCGCGTGCACGCAACTTCAACTTTCAGCCTAGATTTGCACCCGGAACTGTAAGTTGAAATCAGGGGAACAGAAGAACGGAAAAACTGCAGTATGCAGCTTGGGACACAAAACAGTGGGGCAGCCAAAAAGAACACGAGCAAGGCTGCGAAACGATAACACGCTGAAGGAACACGGACCACAACTTGAGCAGCCAAACAACGGACACAAGCCGACAAGGGCAGGTGTGCACACAAAAATATAACGAACATGCTTGCCGGCGGCTTTGTGAGTGGTAGCCGCAGATGTACACAGGTTGGGGTGCGTGTCGCAGTTTTTTCTTCCTCAACATCATTATCGTAATCAACCAACGCCAAGCCGTCAGGCATGCCATGCACCAACTATGTATTGGTCGCACAATGACTATATAAGAATCCATCCAAAAATTTTCCTGAATGGTAAGGCACGATCACAAGCGTTCTATTTATATTTTTTCCAAAACATTTCTGCCGATATCACGCTCACTGTGTTCAAACAGCTTCACTGCAATATCACCGGAAATGTTTTGGAAAAAATATAAATAGACGCTTGTATCTCACGACGCCTTACATCAGGAAATTTTTTTCTTATATATCATTGTCGCCAATACAATGATACTAATCCATGGTGCAGATATGTACCTACCGAAAACAACAACTTTGATACAGTCGGTGCCCAACTCATACCAGGACCGACACATCGCGTTTGCGGCTCAGATTGGTCGGAACGAAAGGACCGTGATTGACAATTTACAAGACACAGCCAATCAGAAAACAAGCTCTGATATTTCAGGCAAGAAAAAGCGTGGCGATCAATAGTTCGCAAGGTCGGTTATCAACGTAGTGCGATCAACAGCAAAACTCAAAGTGTCAAACCGCAACGATCAGTTCCAGCGGCGGCGAACTTCCCCTCTGAACCTAAGTTGACAAGAAGACAACAGGACAAAGAAGACTGCACTTTCACTGGATTCTTGCTGATACCTACAAAACTCACTGTAACCAAAACTATACGCCAAAAATTTCTCTTCCTTTTTGTGATAGTCCAACTTTGCTTGCCCCTCATTTTTATTTATTTTATCATTTTGTAATAAAAATTATCTCAAACCCTGCAAGACGACAGATTCTAGTTGAGACACAGAAGCGAGAGCGGTTTTTGAAAGAATAAATCAACCATGTGAAAGTGAAAACAGAATGCAGGATGGTCTAAGAGTCTTATCCCTTCGTTAAAGTGGCCCCGCCGCTATTGTTTTTTGGGTTTTGGACCTCGGTTTTTTTATATTAATCGTTAGTTGGCACTGGGATGAAGAACATTAACCTTCAAGAACACCACAACTACGTACCAGAAGATCCACCAACAGGCCAGGGAACAAAAAAAATTGGCAGGAATCAGGATGTCAATGGTAAATTCAAATCACAAGGTGTGGTATAGGCGGCGCGTGACGGTAGGTTGAAAAACATTTATTATTTACAATAGAGCTAATGCTTTATCGGGTACCGAACCGTCGCCTATATACGCCCCAGGATTAATTTCATTCATTCCATATCATGTGCAATGCGTCAATATAGACAGTTTTTTCCCATAACCATTTGGTGGATCTATTTGGGTGGTTAATCGCCATTTTGGTGAAGTTCGTCAAAACTAATGTTTTTGATCTCGATGCCAACAAACGATATAAGTCAAAAAACCGAGGTCGAAAACCAAAAAAACAATAGCGGCGGGGCCGCTTTAAGGATAGTGTGCAGTAAATGCATGTAAATAAGCTTCAATTCGACTGAAAATTAGGTGCCGGGTTTTTGACCCGATCCGAATATGGTTTTCAACTTTTAGTCCGGGACACTTTGAGCCCAAAAATTTGTTTTCGAACCCAGACAGAGCACTTCGTTGAGAAATTGCGCAAAAATCACGTCAGAATCGGAATAAACGCAATTTAAAATTCCTTATGTGCTAATTTTCAGCTCTACCGGAGCATTTTTGAAAATTATAGGTCCTTGTCTGGACCGAGAGTGAACACATTCTCGGTCCAGACAAGGACAAAAAATTAAAAAAATGCTCCGATTGAGCTGAAAATTGATAGGCAGGGGTTTCAACAGGCGCTGATTCCAATTCTAAATCTTTTTGCCCAAGTTCTTAACGAACTTGCTGGTCTGGATCAGAAAATACATTATCGGCCAACACCAATAACCAATTTTCAAAAATGTTCCGATTGAGCTGAAATTGGAAGACGAACAGGGGGTCTTAAAATTGGTAATTTGAATTCCGGTGATTCTTTTTGCGCGTACCATTCTAAAGTCAATGTCTTGGCCCAAAATTCATTCTAGTGCAGGATCAAGACTTAAATTTTTAAGGGCCCCAACGGGTTACGAATAAGTTCACCACACATGGAAGTTATAGATTGGCAATGCAATTGCTCGACTGGGAGCTAAGTACAGTATGTCAAGCCTGACCAATTAGTGCATCCATTTTATTTGAAGCAAGCATGGAAGTTCAAGCTACAAGGGATAAATCGTAACACCGCTATCGCGCCCTCCCCGATTCCCCGTGTCAAAAAAACCCGGTACCTAATCTTCCTTCAAATTGAAGCTTGCGTTTCCTTCATACTATCCTTAACTTAGGAGAGGGACTTTTGGACCGCCCTGTATATCGTAAGCGACAATGCAATTCAAGAAAGCTGAAATTCGCAAAAGTGTCAAAGAACATAAAAGTGAAAGCCTGGACGCAATTGGTTGTGCATTCGTTTTTTGTTGTTTTTTGCACCCATGGAGTTTGTTGTCATTTCAGAACTCTATTCGTTTGTTTAGTAGGGATTTCTATTGTTTTTGGTGCGAGGAAACAAACTATTTTCTTACACCAAAACGCTTGCTTTTTTGCATATTGGTTTTTCAATGTTTCACTGTTCAATTTGCACCATTGGTTTTTTGCGCAGCATTATACACACTTTTGGCCTATTAGTTCGCATTGGTAATCGCCATAACTATCGATATGGTATTAGGATGTTTTGACGATGGTTTACACTGACCTATAACCCCCTTTAACAATTTTGACGACAAAACATCCAGATATGGTTTTTGTTAACTTTACTTTCGACAGTGTCCAAGCGGCAAGCTTGCTTCAAACACCAACACTGCGCTATTCTGGTGTTCCGGAATGGTCAGAACTTGCGACTAGTTGCACAATTACGTAACCCGTTAATGCACAAAGACCAAAGTGGCCAAATAACCTACAAAAAAAACTTTTTAGTACGTCCAGGTGCGAGTGCGAAAAACCAATGGTCAAAAAATCCAAGGGCTTTTAGTTCCAATTATGTCCAGTGATGTTTAATGTGTTTACAATTGTCAAAGAACTTCTTTCAGGAGCTTGATCTTTTTCAAGCTGACAAGTGCGGCGCTCTACACAGTATGCCAATGGTGCTAATGACCAGAAATACACTAAACAGCACCATGCACAGTCGATCAACCACCATCGCTGCGTAACGCCAGTCACATTTTGCCTGAAATGGCAATGACAACAGTTCAACCGGCTCAAAACCGGAAATATTAAGAAAAAATATTCAAAAATTCATTTTCAGTATTTGACATTTGAAAAGTCACCTGTTCATCTTCATCCTCTCTGCGCATTCGATCGGTGATGAAACGAAGTTCCTTCAACACAGTTGTTGAACTGGCGTCTGCACCGAACGCAGCGTCGTCGAGACTGTCTCCCGCCACTGAAGGCACCATCGCGCCGACCGCCTGACGACAGACAAGCAGTTGTGTTCGTCACGTCAGTATTTGTCTGGTTTTCGGTAAGTGTGTCCATGGCAAATTATATTTTGCACAATCTTATCTCAGTACAAACGCTCTCGCATGATTTCACGCTCGCGCGCATGATCTTACAAGGTCATACTGTATATCTGCGCAATAGTTGCACGTTACAGCATTTGCACATTGAACAAAGTTATTGCGTCAGCTGCGCTGCTGTTGTTTGACAACGTGTGGTCTGACTGCTGATCTGCAATATGCACCCCTTAGCCGACACCAAGAAAACGACATTTTGTGTAGTTTAAAATCGCTCTCCAAAAATTTTTACACATACGCGTTCGTGGTGTAGCGGTTAGCATGGATGCCTTCCAAGCATTCGATCCGGGTTCGACTCCCGGCGAACGCATTTTGCAATTTCTATTGTGAACCAAAAACTTTATTTTGTTGTTTTAAAATTAAAATTAAAGAAAAATACATACCTTATACTCGGGTGGATTATGGTGGTTACCAACGTGCTGGCTGCTATTCGAGTTTGGCATCAGCACATGTGTTGAACTGCTGTGTCTTGCCGGGTTGGTGTCCCAGCGCATCAGCTGACAATGGAAAGATGTACATATGTACAAATTTCTGAACTTTTTCAGAAAGAAATCCACCAATGGCCCACCATTTTCGGATTATCCAAATCCAGCACATTAGCCAGCAGTGACTTGTTGACTCCCTTGACATCACCAGTCATCATTGACCGACTCTCTATCGATGCGCGTTTCGGGTCGCGGGTCGTGTCCTTGTTTACATCAGACCATGGTGGAGCGGGACGGACGGGACTGAGGACTGACTCTTTATTTTAATTCCAATAATTCAACATTGTGTCTTATATACCTTGCGGCAGCCGGTCGTGACATCAACAACAACCATGGAAGCCATTCGAGGAACAAGCTGCGCAAGAATGGATGCATTTCATGTGTCTCCGGCGTGCGATGGTGCAGATTCAGGACTGAAAGATCAAAATGGGGAGAAAATAAATACAATTAAGAATGCAATGAAAGGGAAAATCACCAAAAAACGCACCCAATACAGTGAAAACGACGCTGGCACTGACCACCATCATAATACACGACAGATAGGTGGAGATGAGGGGCACGGCCTCGGACGTACGCGGCAGAGTCTCGGCCGCCATCAACAGGAACACACACAGTGACATGAAGATGGTCACACCTGGCAGAAAGGGGGTCATTTGATGGTGCACACTGATCGTTTACTGGTGGCGTTTGACAGGTGAACAGTTGGGGTCGATGAAAAGTTATTATGCGTTGGCGAGATTGGGGATGCTGACTGCTAAGACCTGTTGGAGCTAAAGCGCATCAAATGCAACCAACTGGCAGACTATCAATCGTGGTACCAAAGTGGTCGCGATACCAAATTTACACTTGGGATGCAAGTTCAGCTGTTCAGTTGTTCCCACGACCCACATTCATCTTTCACTATTCCTATGCGGTCTCACGTCGGAGACGAAAAGCTTAGCACCAGAACGTCGGCACCGATCACAGTGTCAACTTGGTATGAAGGAGATCAACTAGGTACATACGGTTATCGAATCAGTTACGCACAAGATGTGCACTCGTATACTCAACTCTGTCGCCGATCATGCATCAACGCACTCACCCAACGCCAATTTCTCCCCGCTTTCCTGTGGTAGCGTGAAGCCGAGCAATGTCAACGCAGATATCAGAGTGGCGGGTACGACCAGATTGAGTGTGTAGTACAATGTACGTCTGCGCACCCACACTGTGAATGTCACATCGTAGTACGGATCGGGGCAACACTCGTATTTCATCGAATTACGCACGCTCGTCACAGCTGTGTGAAACATTAGAGAGATTTGCACTGCACCCGCTTGATAGCGATCCTCATAATTCGGCCGTCCATATACCTAGTGACCGAAAGTGTAATGGTCTCCCCGATTTACCGATAGTTTATTCCTAACCGCTCTATGAATATTTTTATAGTGACTAAAGTTGCTCCTGATCACAGGTAACTATACGAAAAGGTAAAATGTATTTCGCGTACCTCAGACGCGTCTGATTTGTATAATCAAACTGGACAGCAGAAAACCGCACCGATTACAATTTCAAGTTATTCGACACTCATTCCAAACGGTACAGTACATACCCATGAGTTTCCACTCTCCATTTTTGGTGTACGTGTCCAAGCTAACAGTGCCATTTCTCAAATCAATCTGCGTTCCGCTGAACGTCCAACTGCCGAACTTCAGCGGACAATGTTGGTCATCGAATGGGAACCTGAACGGATGTTGGATCCATGCATGTGTTAAGAGATATGAAGATCTTCGACCCCCCGGGGTCCTACTTTTACTGTATTCTGGACGGTGGAGAGTCGAGACCCTGACCGCACCGAAAGCAGGCAAGTCGGAAGTCAGCGCGATTGCTCGCGGAGAAGACCGAAGCGCCTCAGAATCGGGGGCACAGTTGGAACTCGGCTTAATCTCTTGTTGGACGGAAATGCATTAATAAATAAAATGTCTTGATTACCTATTGCTTAGGCATGACCTATTGCGCATGAATTGGGTTTGGTTTTAAGAGATAAAAGTGAAAATGGAATGAGTTTGAGGTTTTATATTTTATTAAAAATAAGATTTGTTAGATAAGGCAATGGGCGCGCGAGAGTGAGAGAAAAGCAAAGACTATAGGCGTGATCGCACCTAAGCGAGCACCATTTCCCGTGTTCTACGTCGTGGCTGATTGGTTTTGACAAAAAGTCAACCAGCGACGTAAAAGTCGAACACGTGCAATTTGGGAAATGAGTAATGAGAACTGAGGAAATAGTGCTCGGGCCGTCTTTAAATACTCGATCGCGTTTCTTTTTCTCTTGTCGATCCATTACGGATTAATTACTATAAGATAATTGGACGGCTCTTACTTGTGATTGGCTAGAGAAAGATATTTGAATTTAGAGCAAAGAAATAAGAATGACAATGCAATTAAAGAGAATGGGTTACGGTAACGCAGGATCAAGCGCGGAGATTCAAATGGGCTAATCCCGAATCCCCGCAGATACATAGTACCTGAACCAAAACCGGTAGATTCACTTACCATTGAACATCAATTTTGCAAGTGCTTTGAATGATGCCCGGTGGGATCCAGTTGATATCACCAGTGCTGCAAATAGTGTCAAGTTTTTGTTTAACCCGTGGGTACACCTGGGTCTCCTCAGCGCAGCACCTACTAAACCAACCTGTAAACCACAGCATTGGTCGGCCAAGTCGAGTCGAACTGCGTGTCGGCACTGTTGTACAGCAGGACGTCCGGCTTCCAGATTCTGTCGATCGGCAGTCTCACCTCCGACACACCTCCGTAGGCCTTGGGGTCCCATTCGAGGTACACATCGCGCCAATCCTGAATGGGCAAGGCGAAAAGTGAATGAAACATTGGGGTCAGATGAGGATGAACATTTGAAACGCTCACAAGACGCATCCAGACGTTGACGATCATCAGTTGCGACTTGGCTTGCTGAAATGTTGTTGAGGTGAATACGACCGTGTTCAATTTCACAATGTAATTCGTGTGTCTCGTGCTTAACTTGGCTGTGTAATGTCTCAGCGGTCACTAGAAACAAAATCGTTTACTCCTTCATAGTATCGTCCCTGAAATATCAAGCGCACTCACAATGTCCACAATTTGCTGCACGTCCATACCCAATGTGATCACAACGGGGTCACTTTCGTTCTTCACCGGTCGCACCAACGGGTTGTACGTGGCCAACAGATCCATGTACAGCTGCTTCTCATAGTCGCCCGCCCAGATTTCTGCAAACATTTTTTCATACTTCGCTTCTGATTTAGATCGTTAATTTTGGAAGACGAGACCGTTAGTTATTAGACGGTCTGGACCAACGCACACTCACCTTTGAGAAGGACGATCAAGACGAAAGCGATGACTTGATAGGCATAATTCATGATTCGTTGAATTAATATAAACAGGAATTGAGCAATAAATTGGGAAATTCAGAAATACTAGAGGATCAAAATTTCAGTATGGATCCCACAGGGACGTACATAACTTTATCTCCACACCAGGACGTAAGCTTTATCTGAAACGCCATCGTTCGACTACGGTAGCTGTATGGAGAAGGACCAAAGAGGGACCATGTGCAATCCCACAGTGACGCACCAGTGCGTCTAAGTTTGGAAGCTTCCTACCTAATCAGGAAGTGATAATCGCTCTTTTATCAAAAAACGTTTCGCCAAATTTTTCACATTTGTTTAGACCCAGCGTGGTTTGCCAGTCGCCGAAAGACCTAGCTCGTGAAGACCTAAGGGCTCCATAATCGAGTGTTTCGCACTTCACGAAAAGTTTGCTCGACCAGAAATGTCCACTTAGATGGCGGTATCGGGCATACAACGAAGTTGAAAATACACTAAAGTTCGCATGCTTGTTGTGATTAATGTACTCGCGTCGTGCAACAAAAGTTTGTGAGACGAAAAGTGAAGACTGGTCATGTACTTTTGCGGTGCTTCTGACCGTCTAAAAATTGTAAACACGTGGAATTGATGTCTTAGTCATGTCACAAAAATTGAGACAATTTTCTGTCCCGAATATTTTCCAGCGAGAACATGAAAGAAAAAAGTTAAGCATAATAAGAGTCAGAATAACGTATGGCACATGAATTCTATGTGACAGCTGTGGAAAAGATGCTGAAGATAAGAAATTTGAGTTTCAGTCTCAGTTTCTTGTGTGAGTATCTTTGGCATGTAATAACATATTGTTCGATAGTCCTGACTTTTGTGCGCGCTGGCAGGCAGGCAGTTTTTCGGTTGTGATAAATTCTTGGCCCATGCCGCTTTGGCCCCTCGGGGACTTGCGTCCTCACCCGGCGACACCCGGACCGGGACCCGGCCGTTTTGATGGATGATCGACAAACATGGGAAAAGTTGATTCAAAGTTGCCTGATTTTGCAAGACCAATGGAGGCGGCGGTTGAAACCGCAAAGGAAGAAACGTGAACGCTGTGAAGTCAGGGAAATCCGGCTAAGTCAGGAACTTTTGGAACGTCCTAAGTACCATTGTATGTGCAGCACGTAAACAACAGGGAATTATGCAGCAGCAAGACAGTTATCGGTGGGCCACATCTTTGACTGCCCTCATGCAAAAACAAAAAAGAGCTGCAAAAGTTTTTGTTCACTCAAGAACGCTCGCATGGAACACTTTTGGCGCAGCAAATAGAAACTTTGTTTTTATTCGCGGTTACTTTGAGTTATGAAACTCGAATATATAAGAGCGAAAATGATCAAAAGTTATTGCCCTCAGAAACAGAAAACAAGTTGATTGAATTTGGGCTGTCAGTTGCCCAGCTGAAATATTAGTTTAGCGGCAAGCCAATAAAAACCTTGCTTCTCAACAGTTTTTTGTTATTGGCTCTTACGTCAATGGTCAAGGTCAAACAAACGATGTTCGATAGTGTGCAGGTGACAGGTTCTGACATTCGCATCTCAACAAAATCAATAAGGCTTCCTGAAACATCAAGGTGCCCGGTACTTGCCAGTGTCTATCCATAAAACTATTCCAAACTAGCCATAGCCGGAAAATTACTTGTATCGAAGAAGCAGCTCTTCCTCCGGGAATCAAGCACACGGGTATACTTCCGCTATTTGCAACAAGTGCCACCCAGAACTTATAAGACATTCAAAAACAGCCCAACCATATTGTTCCAGTGACCGTTAAAATTCTCAGGTTCGCTCAGTAATGCCGAGACTACAAGAGGCCCAATTTACTGATGGACCCAAGAAACATAAAAAATGATGGGCACTTTCGGGCCGCCCTTAAACGTCATGCATCAGAAATATGAGGCCTCGTCAATATGATGGAGTGGGCTGGAGGGCAATTTCGCGACAATTTTGGTCTCTGGGATGTTTCTGTTTCTCGCGCCAAAAACTGACAGTTTCGATATTGTGGGAGCCCTTTTATTGGGTACGGATTGATAGTGGCCGAGTAGTAGTCGCATCTGGTAGTGGTCAATAGATGGTAGTACATGAATTGGATTATTTGTGGCCCAAGAAGTGAAGAAGAAACCTTGTCTTGGATAATCCGGTTCTGTGTTTGGCTCGACAGTTTACGCTTTTTTAAACCACAAACTGTTACATGGGTACTATCAATGGTGCAAAATGTACTACGCCAGAAACTAAAAGAATGGTTTTGGTAAATTTTTACGCATTTCGAATGTGAGGGGCAAAGATGAGATACAGAAGAACTTGAAAAGTTCAAGCTGAAATGATGAAATGCGGAAATGAATACCACGGGGTTCAAATGAGATCAAAGTGAAAGTGGACGAATACAAATTCGCGGCAAACCCAAACGCCCACCGGGAAGCTAATCATTATGCAAACACAAGGCTGACAAATGACCAAAGTGTTCCGCTAATTTCACCACTGCTCCTCGGAATATCCGAGAACACATGCAGCTCTGAATTGTTGTCCAGCTCATTCCAACAGTGTTCGACAACGTTCAGAGGTGCCGAGTTACAAAAATCTATGCGATAATTATTTCCGCACTCGGCTTTGGTTTCAAAGTAAACAATGTAAATACTGACGCATGACGAGATGCTGGTTTTTTCGAAGCAAGCGGAACGGAGTGTCCAAACAAGAAAGTCGCAGGTAAAAAATCGCTAAACCCATTGGGAAACATTTTGACTCACCAACTGCTTCCGCCAGTCGCCAAAGTTGAAGTGCGCAAATGCTTAAAATGGCGATAGTCACCCACGAACTGGTGTTCATATTTGTTCGAATTGCGTCCACGTTTTGCGAATTGCAGCTGTGCGCAGCGCCCAAAAGCTGGTACCCATCTGAAATACGACAGTGAGGTATAGAAAACGCGGAGAGCACACAGAGTCGAAGCGAACCCAAAAATAAAAAAGCAATACCCACTATCAATGTATTTTCTGTTCAAGATGTCCGTGAATATCGGGTTTTTCCGTTCAACCAACTTTACTTACAAACATACAGTATACATGTAGGTTACATTAGTTCATTGCAGTCTTGGTTCGCATGAACAAGCGGTTACACCACGCAGCAACTTAGTATTCGTAAATGGTCTTCATGTTATCAGTACCACGGTTCAAATCACTGAGTTGCTGGGTTACTGGTTCAAAATTTCAATGGTCGCGGTGGTTCCTGCACTTTGGAGAGTGGTCCTAAAAAGAGTCCAGTGCAGTTTACACACAAATAAAGTGAGTGAAATGGTGCCGCGGGTGCGGTCCCACGGGATTCGAACACCGCAACGAAGCGCACTGCAAACCAAAACGTCGACTTTCTTTCACAGAAAGATGACAAGCATTTTCATTTGTATTGCACTAGTCCTTTGTGCAGCCGGCAAAACAATCTGTCGAAACTTGCCAGCGCAAAGCATAGCAGGTATTTGCTGGTGTAATTGTGGGATATGGATATATATACTTTTTGGGGAGACAAAAATGTGTAAAAATTACAGTAAGCAGAAATTCCCGTGCTCTCTGGCTTCAGAATTGTTGAATAAAAAACACGTTCTCATTCCCGAAATCGTTGAAAAATATAGTGAATAAAGCGGCTTTGCGAAAAAGTTTCGATATTTTGTGTTGATGGATTAGTGTTGGTCACCTGTTGCAAATGTGGCTTCAAACACGAAAATATACGCAAATTCTCAAAAAAAAACACTTGGACGTTTTTGCCCCTGTTACCGCTCTGGTAGACGCCCAGACGTAAACAGGAATCGCTTTAGATTGACCCGGGGCGCTAGCTGGAGATTTCCGGCGGTGATACGGTGAAACATGGCAGAATTTCAATTTCGGCATTTGACACGGAACCAAGGGTCATGGCGCGAGACAAAGCAACTATGGAATTACTATACCATTGTGTTTGGTCAGTCACAAGCACATTTGACATCTTTCGATCCGCCGACAGATTTATTGGGACTCAAAAGCTTTGTGCGACCAAAACCCAAATCACCCCCAATAACCGCAGCAAAAACTCGGCCACGGCAAAATGTATTCAATTTTTGCTTGTCAATTTTTCGCGCCGTTTGCCTGCAGCCCTCGTGACTTGTGATATGCGTTTTTGGTTTCGCCGTCAAATTTTGTGCGCGACACCCGCAGCAACAAAAGATAACAAATGCAAGATATCAGAAATGTCTGATTTTTATGTGCCGTGGTTCTGCCCCAACAAAGTTTTGTTTGCGAGGAGCTCAAAATCAGAACACAGAAACAGACACGGAACGGCGGCGGTGAAAATGAAATCCGATGGTCGTTTGGGCGTCTGTTTTTGCACATGGATTAACTTCCTGATGGAACACAAAGGAATAATGAGAACGTCCGGATGCGGCATTCACGGCCTTGTGCGTCAGAGATTTGGAACCATGTTATTCATTTTATTTCTCTTTCATGAAGTCAAATGAGAAACATGCTGGTCAAATGAGCCAATGTGACATTGAAGTTCTGCTATGCTGAACGACTTTGAACTTGCAGAAAGTCAAACCCAGGACAGGGCACGAATAGGACCAACTAAAATTTCATTTCCTGAAACATCTGAGAAAATCCTATGATTGTCCTGGTCTGTGTGTACGTAGGCAAACCATGATATAGATTGGTTATCGAACTTTCTCAACTTTCAACAATAAATGAGTCTATGGAGTTCAACCACAGCCAAGAAGTACCGTAACCATGATCCCCAGACAGGGAAGTGCTAATTGTCGCACCATCGATCACAAAACAACCGGTTGCCGTATCACCACAACTTGAGACCCCACGGTCCCCCGATTGGGGACATCGGGTCCCAGAATAGAAGGACATAAATCAAAAACGGCAAACTCGGAGAGAACACACGCTGACACGAAAAGCAGAAAATGGGATTGGGATAAGAAAACAAGACAACTATTAATTTTTATTGTCTTGTTCCGGGTACATAGAGGCCGTTAACTGAAAGTCAGACAGGGGTCTGTCTTTCTGGCGTTCCAAAACGTTTTCCAAATGCCTGATCTGATCCCAAAGAGAGGAACCCAAACAGAACAGCTTGTTGCTTCAGCTTGCGTCGGCACGACACGAAAACAATGTTTTTGCTTTGCCAGTGTCCTCGAATGGATGACCAGACCGTCGGTGTCCCTACCTTGTTTTCACCATCAATCTGCCTCAAACAAACAAACACCAGTCGAACCTTGGGTCCGACCCCATTCGTTTGATGGCTCATTCAAAACCCCAAGCTTCATTTGAAATCTTGGGGCAGGGAATCGCTTTTCGATTTCTTCATATGTGATATCGCTCAATCGTGCCCAGAAACCAGACATGCTGACGTAAACCATGGTTTTTGCCGTCTGCCGACGGTCGAAGATTGTTCGCACTGATATTGCCATATTCCGATTGCCTTGGCTCTTCTTTGGTTCTGTATGGACGTCGAACCGCATGTACTTGCTTGCTGAAAGGCCCCTTGAAAGTAGACTCATAGCCATGACACGCTAAGCGACCGGACTGGACCAAACCAAGTATGCCACCTTTCGCACAACAAAAGACCAAGCCATATGAAAGATGGCTCCATGTCGTGTCCGTTCAATTCGTTACTTTGTTTCATGACTAGAACCAACAAGAAAAGCCAATTACAGCGGGATTGACTTTTTTATCAGGTTTCCAGTGCCAAGCAGTTTTCTGATGACTGAACAAAGAGCAACGCGGGGGTATCTCAATGTTTTGAAAATGTACAAAATGGACCTCATCTCCAACAGCTTTTAGTGACATGGCGACGAAATATTCAGAAAAATTTGTAAATTCTAATTTTTTTACTTGTAGTTTATGTTGCTCTCCCAATGCCGAGATTTGTGCCAGCAGTGACGAACCACAAACAGGATTCCACAGCAAACACAAACAGGATTCCACCAAACAGAATGTTCATTTCACTATTATGTTCATTGCGAAGTCCTGTGCAATTTGCGTTTTGTGTAATCCGTTGTAATGCGCTTGAAGGTCTGGTCCGTTCGTTGAAAAAGTGGATTCAGAAAAACGCAAAAGATGCCAAATGTTTCAAGGCATGAATGAAGGATCTTGTCTTGCTGCTTCTCTTGGCTACTGCTCCTCTGTTTTTAGTTGCCCGTTTCTGCTCTCGCAAAGACTTCGAGCATTCACGTCACTTTGGAGTGAGTAATTTCGGCACCGCAGGTGAAACGAAGCAGAACCATAAAGCCATGGTCGCTAACATGTAAGTGCAAGCGTAGAATGGACACACATGCACATGATGATTGTAACCTGCAGCGAAAATGGGAGATTTGAGAAGAAAGCAACATAGCCAAGAACCATTTGTTTAGATATTGGCTTGAAAGTTTATTTTGAATATACGTACAAGGCATAAATTCACGGCACACAGCAGTTTGCCATATATCCTAAACATAAGAAGTGCCTGATGACTGCCGTTGATGTGCCCTAACCGTGCCGTACTTACATATACGTCCCCAACAGGTTGTTACGGCATCGTGACGAACTTATCCACTTGGAGTGCCGTAAGGCCGCATTCACAATGCAGCGCGTTAGCGTGTTAGCGCGTTAACGCGTTAGCGTGTTGCTGATTAGCGTGCACGCTTTTTCTGCACGCTTTTGCATTCACAATGGAAAATTGAAAAAGCGCGTTAGCGTGCGCGCTTATCAGTGACACGCTAATGCGCTAACGCGCTAACGCGCTAATCAGCAAAACGCGTTTGCATTCACAATGCCCGTTGGTCTGGGTGTTGGCAGATTCCGAATTTTTTTTATTTCTTTGTTTTGAAAACGGCAACCAATCGCTTTCAAGTGTCATTCAAACTTATTTTGATTCTAAAGGAACATTTTCCTCAAATGGAAAATCTAGCTAGTCGCGACATGAACAATCCCTGCGCGCAATACAGTCTCATTATCGTGTCATGCAACACAATTACACCACCAAAGAGGATACACAACACATAAGCAGATGAACAACGTTCTGCGCAACGTTTGCTTGCAGCTAAGCAGCCGAAACTGTTTGCCTAAATCGATTGATAGCGTAAAAAGATATGCTTCTAAGCATCAAAATGGAACAAAAATATTTTCAGTGAACGCAGCAGGCTTTATTTCCTATGTTTTCACCTTTTTCGTGGTCTGATAATGTTTTCAAATTAAATTATAAACTTTAGAACACGCGCATCCAGTGCTAACGCGCAAAAAAATTAGAACCAGTCCCAATCGTGAAAAGCGCGTTAGCGTGCACGCTAACGCGCCAACGCGCTAATCAGCTTTGCATTGTGAATGCAAAAGCGCGTTGCGCATCTGCGCGTTAGCGTGCGAGAAAACTTGCTCGCACGCTAACGCGCTAACGCGCTAATCAGCTTTTTCCATTGTGAATGCAAAAGCGTGCGCATCTCGCACGCTAACGCGCTAACACGCTAACGCGCTTGCATTGTGAATGCGGCCTAAATGCGCGTTGCCCTGGCACACGTTCACGTGAGGTCTGTTTGAATACTCAATACAAGGTAATGTTCAGATTACGGTACGCACAGAAACGTTTTTTCATGTTTATGAACCCACTGAGGCATGCATAGCATGATACATGATACTTCGTTAATTTACTTAGCGATCTGCCAAGCGTGTGTGTGTATACAGTTGGTCTTGTATAGTATGTTTGGCAAACATCCAAGGCGGCGACCACGAACGTTGGTGTCCATTTATCAGACTTGTAGCATGAAAACTGCAAACACATCTGTGCATTTTTATGCGTTTTGTTTCGCTTGCTGTAGCACTTTTAAAGAGGTATGTATATGATTGAAACTTGATATTAGGTATTCATCATACCGGAACCCTTTTTTTAGAGAAAAAATATGCGCGAGACAAACCATTTCCACTCATCCGTTTACCACATTGAAAAATGTGAAGTGGATCGATCAAAGCCCAGCCATTCCAACAGCAATGTCCACCGATCAACCCATCATGTCCGTAGTCTACCCTCAGGTCAGCGAGCCGTACCGATACTGGTGCGGTTTCGAGACCAACCTTCGCGAGACAAAGGCATGTCCATTCCCCGGGTTTGTGCCAGAAACGATCGGTGCCCTACTTCGCTTGGCCAACATTAACTTTGTGCTGAAAGACTTTCGCAATCAATCGCGCAATGAAATTGTGAACCAGTTGTTAGCCGAAGACCGAAACGTATTGGTGATGTATTCGATCAGTTTTGACATGTTTCACAATTACAACGGATCGCTGGTCTATCCCATAAATGGCTGGGCTGGTCAACAGAGCGTTTTCATCGGCACCGCGAGTGCCCCGAATGACCTCAGCTATCAAGCTGCGTCCTTCCTATTTGTATACGGAAATTGGGTCTGGATTGTCGGAGTGCTGATGCTAATCCTTATGAAACTTGTGCTCCGACTGCCATTCAGAGAAAAGTCGTTTTCACACGCGCTGATTGTCGTCACTATCAGTTTCTTCGCTCTTTTGGCTGTTGGACTCTACAGATCTGGTCTTTTGTCCAAAATCCTTCTTTCGAAGCCAGCCTATCAGTTTGAAGACTTCCAAGATGTCCTGAAACTGCTGCGACAACGCAAAGTACGACTCGCTTCACATGACGGACGCCTGAGATCATATGGCGATAAAAAAGACCCAGACATTGTGGCCCTCCGTGAAACGTTCGATCAAAATCCGCCTATCAGAATTCGCGACTTTCACATGGACTATGAACTGTTCGACAGAATGCGTCGCGGCGAAGTAGTGCTTATTGAGTCGGACATCAAAGCGAGAGTGATCATTCATAAGCACTGTGGTCTACGACTTGTTCCCTTTGGGCATTTTGGAACAGCGAGCACTGTCATTGTTGGTGAGCACGCCAGTCCCGGCGTGATCAAACGCCTTAATCAGGCGATCATAATGTTTCAACAAGGATCCATGGCAATCAGACGGAAGTACATGCAGATTAACACTGGCGGATTAAAGAACTGCACGAATGATGATGAAGCAGTTACGGGGACTGGCCTTGAAGTACAGAATGTAGTGGGCATGATTATCATGCTATTGTCCGGGTTATTCGTTTCCTTTGCAGTACTGTGCCTTGAAATCATGTTTATCTGTGTGCGAACTGACCTGTTACGTTCGTTCGTATTGTGCTACACGTTTCCTTGAATCAAATTTGTTGTGGCATTTTCAACTTTGATTACCCTGAGTCAAGCCGGAAGTTGTGGACTTTGTAGACGTGTAGCAGAGTTTCGTGTACAGCACGCAACCGACGAAGCAGAATTCGCCAAAATGCTGGCCTAGAATATGAACTGTAACCTGAAAGTTTGTGACATGGCTGTCGTTATACCGACGAGCCGAAAATCACTAATTTTTGTTGTCTTGAGCACAGATCCAACTTGGCAGTCGAAGATTGTATTCGAACCAACTTCTTAGCTTCGCTTGTATCTGCGTTGTATTTCATGTTTCCATAAATCAATTGTTGTGGCGTTTTGAATAGAGGTTAGGCAGCTAATTTTAAGCTGGAGTAACCGTCAGACAGGTATGCTATTATCTATACAATGCACAATTTACGAAGCACAATTCGTTAGATAGAACGAGGTGTATCGCCGTCGTTTTTAAAGTTGTGCGTGCGTGTACAAGAATTGACTTGCAGTGTGACATATCCTCAATCAAAGTTCGCTCGTTCTACGATAGATTATTGAATAGGCGCTATCGATGCGTCGAACCATGATAAACATCATTGGTTGAAATTACTGTTTCATTGTTGAAGAATTAATTAACTATTTCATCGGACAGTTTGAATTAACAGCATCCTCGTCGAATGCATTTGGCATAACAGTTCTCCAATGTCAATATTATGCCGGAAAACATTGCTCCAGTCAGTAGAAACGCGAATATTCCAATCAACTGTGGGATATTCAAACTCTGTTTTATATGGTGGGATCTGGCGGATTCGCAGCTAAACGAACCACGATTCAGATATTCATCGTAACGCGCTCGGATGTGGGAAATCAAGCCATTTGATTCGCTAATGGCCTGCAAACTGCAAACAATCATAAACGTTGTCCATGATGATCTTGATGACCTGAGCTAACCTGATTAATTCTCTTCATTAGGTGACGCGAAGCATTCTTCTGCCACAGCGTGGTGACCACAACATTGTACGTTTCACCAAGCTGCAACGGGACGACACGAAGGCCACAATATTTGCCCGTCAGCGCGCTCAACGACATCACGCTGTTAGATAACCGATGTTTCGCGCATATTGATATGTCAGGGCTAAACTACTATTTCGTTCTCTCGCGCAACACGAAACACATTTTCCAGCGATTGATTCTCATGCACGCGCCAGCCAATCAGAGAATTTGTTTCTTGCTGCACGAAAGAACGAAGCACAGTTGGGCCTTCACATTGCCATTCTTAAAGCTGCTGGTCAACAACCCTTCGACCGCGCTTGATCTAGGGGGGTAGTGTATATAAACAAAGTTTGGACATCGTGTTACTCGACCCTAATCTGGCGAGCCGATTGGTTGCTTCCTGATGTTTCACGACCACGTTGAAGTTTGCCCCTGGTGAAAAAAACCGAAAAAATTTGAAATGCTGCTGTGACTCGAATAGGCTGTTTCAAAGTTTGATACTTGAGTGACAGCAACCTCCAACATTGTGGCAAAAACAGCAATGCACAATAGCTATTGAAACGTCCGCATTGTTGAATAAAAAAATAAAAGGTTTCAGAAACCTGGTCATTTTTTGCTAGGATTTTGTACTCGTATAATTTTAAGCATCTGTGGTGAATGAAATAAGTTGTCAATTACAAATAAAAATCCTCTAATTATCAAGTTCCTTGTTTGTGCTTCCCAGTTTTCAAAACCCTACACAGCTCACACAATGTTTACCACAACATGCGCAAGGCAGCCTTTCCAATGCGCACACACACAAAGCTTGCCAGCTGTGAAACATTGCTGTGTTGTCGCTGTGCTGACTGTGTGTTGTCGTTGTGTGTGCGCTTTGAGAATGGCTGCCTTGCGCATGTTGTAGTAAACATTGTGTGAGCTGTGTTGGGTTTTGAAAACTGGGAAGCACAAACAAGAAACTTGATAATTAGAGGATTTTTATTTGTAATTGACAACTTATTTCATTCACCACAGATGCTTAAAATTATACGAGTACGAAATCCTAGCAAAAAATGACCAGGTTTCTGAAACCTTTTATTTTTTTATTCAACAATGCGGACGTTTCAATAGCTATTGTGCATTGCTGTTTTTGCCACAGTGTTGGAGGTTGCTGTCACTCAAGTATCAAACTTTGAAACAGCCTATTCGAGTCACAGCAGAATTTCAAATTTTTTCGGTTTTTTTCACCAGGGGCAAACTTCAACGCGGCCGTGAAACATCAGGAAGCAACCAATCGGCTCGCCAGATTAGGGTCGAGTAACACGATGTCCAAACTTTGTTTATGTACACTACCCCCCAAGATCAAGCGCGGTCGAAGGGTTGTTGACCAGCACCTTTAATAATGTCGATTGTCACATTGTATGATAAACTGTTTGCCCGTTTCATATTCGTTCACAAACATTGCAAGATGTCTTGTGGCCTAACTATACTTCGTTCTCTCACGCAACACGAAACAAATTCTCGCGCGCTGATCGGCTGGCGCGCGCCTGAATCAGCGTCGGAAAATTTGTTTCGTGTTGCGTGAGAGAACGAAGTATAGTTAGACCCTTAAGACCAACTTTCCCATCATCACATACGAGCCGGTAGCATCCTCCTGTACATATTTGGCAGCCCGATCCAGTCCGCCGAACTCTGACCAATCGATTGGTTGGTTTTCTTCGAGGGCTTCCTGAAACACGCTTTGAGTCCAGTATTTACAATCAACCCGGAAGAATGCATAAAGTTGCACTGCACGGCAAGTTCAGGCTGCACAGTGTCCAGTCTTTGCATCCAACTTGTGCCGTATGACGTCACAATCTTCAACTGGCCTTTTTGGACCAGTTCCGTCAGTTCCTGAATCGAAGATTATAATCATAATTAATTAGTCAAACAAGTCATAATCAAATATTTTGCATCAACAAACTTCCAGCGTTTCAAATCGCGGTCTAGTGTTGGGAAACAACAACTGCGACAACAGGCCACTTCTGTAGAGCGTTATGAACGTCGCTGATAAGAATCCCATCCAAGCGAGGGTCATGTTGACGATGTCGAACGGTTTTCCGTGAGGATTTTTGCGAATCGAATTGTTTGACTTCCGAATCAGAATGTTCAACACCTTGACGAATACGATGAACAGAATAATTGCAGCCATTGAATTCAAATTGAATACCTGTGTTACATGCTAAGTATAGATCGAGTGAATTGAGACTATGTAAGACTAAAAAGTTCTTCATTTCTGTTGACTTTAACCCACCGATAGAAACCTCATGGTCGAATCAAGGACTCTCGGAACCGGATTTTCAATGTCAATTGCTCCTTTGCCCTCCGTATAGTGAACTCCATAGGACACCGTGAATCTTTGCAAGCGACTTTCAGTTGGGGCAAACAGAAAGCCCAAAGTGTCAACTTCGCCACTTTCAAGCATGTTGTAAGCAGTGGTTAGGAAACCGGTACCTGTTTGTTGTATGCGTGGACTGTTTAACCGAAAAAATGAATTTATGTTGTGAACGAAAAATCTTCTGAGCTCACCATTTTTTGGTCGGATCGGGACCAACTCAAAGTCGAAACCGGCTGTGCGAATTATCATTTCAACAATTTCAGCATGTGAGCCTGGATAATCGCATTTGTGCGGTACACGACGATAATGGGTGTCTTGCGAGCAGGCATAGCTGTTTGGTGGGTTAATGGTGTGACCCACTTTTAGTTTGGTTTCCATGATTTAATTTTGATGAATGTGAACACCGCTCAAGATACTGTATTGCTCACAGAGCGATATCCTGATATTGTTGAAAAACGACGTTTATGTTTGTTCCATGCAGTTGAAATGAAATGCCCATCTGCTCTTATACGGCACATTTATGAGTGCACACAAGCTGCATGCAGGCATAGTAGGCCTCGAGTTAGAAACACTACGTCAGGTCAACCATTCCAATCACAGTTTGCTGAAAACACCTTTTTGTCCTTTTGCATAATCAAACAAAAGTCTCAATTTCACTTCGGCAGCGCAGGCTCGGCACCATTTATCTGCTCGAAGGGCTTGAGCCTTTCATGTTTGTTTTTGAAATCAGCAGAGTACCGTATTATCATAGTTAGTGGTTTTGACATATAGGCAATCCATCGGCTCATGGCACTTTTTACACGCACATTGCATGCAGTAGCACACGCCATTTTCTAAACAAAATGTACACTTTGAGCGAGTGTCATACTTTGATGACCGCTTTTTAATTTATTCAGTTTTTATTTGCTGCTTGATATAACACTTCGCTGCACTGTTGCAAAACTTGAGGATGTTTCAACTCATGACTGCAGAGAATAGAGGCATTCATTGACGGCAGTAATGTAGCATGCAGCCTGTGTGTGTTGAGTGCCATGAGCTGGCGGATTGCCTATACATATTGCTTTTTGGCAACCTTGAACCCTGAGACCGATCTGGAGACCACGGGATAACCACAAAATTTGAGGAATGCGTGCAAGATGCAAAGTCTATAAATATCTTTACATGGCAGGTGATAACATTGTCCTGAAGCGAGCAAATCTCATGCAAGAATTCTCCAGTGTCAAGAGCAGACAGCCCAGAACCAGCAAACAAAAACGCGAATGTTCCAATTAACTGTGGCATATTCAAACTGTGCTTTGCTTGACGAGACGTAACAGCATCGCAGTGGAACGAGGCACGACCGAGAAACTCATCGTATCTCGCTCGGATGTTGGAAATCAAACCGTTTGACTCGCTGATCGCCTGCAATGATATGATGTATTGATAATCAGATTCTTCGCAGTTTTTACTTTTTCGCTCATGTTCTGAGCGAACCTGATTGATTCTCTTCATGACGTAATCTGAAACATTCTTCCGCCACAATGTGGTGACGACAACTTTGTACGTTTCACCAAGGTGCAGGGGCACAAGACGTAGGCCACAGTATTTCTCGGTTAAAACACCCAATGGCATTGCGCTGAGAATGGTAAGACGCGTTAACGAAGTATGTAATTTAGGAACAAGATTGTAAATAGACTGACTAACTCTCCCATTATCACGTGGGATCCTGTGGCATCGTTCTCCATATATTTCGCAGCCCCGTCCACCCCACCAAACATTGACCAATCGATTGCTGGGTTCTTTTGTAGGGCTTTCTGAAAAGACTAAGTTCATTTCAATTGCAATTGATAAAAACCAAACTGAAATCGTGCCGTACGCCAAGTTCCGGCTGAAGAGCATCGAGTCTTTGCATCCAACTCGCTCCCAATGAACCAATGATTTTTACTTCGCCACTTTTGACCAGACTGGTCAGCTCCTGAAGAAAGATCTATAATTCCTCATTTGTCGCGTGCAATCTAATCACTTCAAAAATGCCGTCATCAACGAATAGATTGTCATCCAATCAACCGATCGTGCAACCCATCAACGCGTCATTCAACCAAATCTAACGAACACGCCAAAACATAATGATGCAATCAAACACTGAATGATCACTGTATGATTTGATCAAACAAATCACTCGACTCCAGTTCGCCAATTATACCATTAACCTCTAATGTTTCAAATCTCGGTTTGGTGTCCGCAAACAATAACTGCGACAGCAATCCACCCCTGTAGAGCGTTACGAATGTCGCTAAGAAGAATCCCATCCAAGCCAGCGTCATATTGACGATGTTGAATGGCTTTCCATGTGGATTTTTGCGAATTGAATTGTTCGATTTTTGAATCAAAATGTTGAACACCTTCACGAACACGATGAACAGAATAATTGCAGCCGTGGAATACAAATTGAACACCTGCGTTGGCACATGAACCGATTCTTCGTTTGTGAATAAGCGCTAATGCATAGAAAAGTTCGATTCAAAAAATACACTGAGAGTTAGAGCAGCCAACCGAAAGAAATCTTCGACTCGATTCAAAAATCGGTGGTTCGGGGTTCACAGTGTCGATGGCTCCCTCTCCGTCCTGGTAGTGTATTCCATAGGACAGCGTGAATCGCTCCATTCGACTTTGCGTTGGAACGAACAGAAAACCGAACGTATCAATTTCACCACTTTCTAGCATATTATAAGCAGTTGTCAGAAAGCCGTTACCTGTTATGAAGGTTGTTCATGAAAAACCGGAATCGCTTTCGAAATATGGGGTGCCTAACTCACCATTTCTAGGTCGAATCGTAACCAATTCGAAATCGAAACCAGCTTTGCGAAATATCATTTCCGTAACTTCGGCCTGTATGCCTGGATAATCGCATTTGTGTGGAACACGACGATAGTGTGTGTCTTGCGAACAGGCGTATGTGTTTGGCGGGAAAGGCGAATGGCCAACTTTGAGGATTTCTGCCATGTTCAAGTTTGTTGCTTACAGCAACTCATCTAATTTACAAGCACTTGCTGGCAGATATGCTGCTCTGCTGGTCACAGAATAACTTTTCAACCTTGACATCCTTTTTCCACCAAATACTCTGTTACTAGACGTACATATGGACACATTTAAGGTCGGTTTATACTCTGACTGCCTGGCAGTAGCAGTCAGAAATTTGTGACTGCCCGTTCGGTCAGCTCACGAACAGAGCAAGAACAGTAGACGGCGGGCGGGGGGGAAGGAGGGCGGGGGGGGCAACACAACAACCCCCCTGCCGGGCACTCTGCGGGGGGGGGCTTCTCCGGTTTTCTCTTCTTTCCCCGGGGAGAAGGAAAAAAGACTTTAGCGTAATTATTGTGACATCCTAGTCGACTTCAGAGTGTGGTCATCTCGGATAACATCAAAGGAGGTGAAAAATCAACAAACCGATCTAAAATGGGCGTTTATCCATTGCCTCCATCCGTACCAGAACCAACAGGAGCATACAATTTTCAATATTGGAGACAGTTTGTGTGCATATGCGCGACTGCCACACATAAAAATTTGATCACTAAAATTTTCAATAAAAAGCTACCCACAAAATAGTAGATTTTGTTGGTTTTTTACAAACATTTGTGTGGTAAATACAGTGTGTATAACAAACAAACTTTGAGAGATCTGAGCGTGAGTGTGATACAATCTTTGAGTCAATGACAAAAGTACGCAAATAGAATGTCACTCAATTGGGTGCAAAAAATTAACACACTTCAAAGAGTGGTTTTTCATCTCAGCGACACTCGCGTGTGTGTGGCAGGGACGGGCATTGCATGACCATTGCCCAGATCGATCAGAACCTCACCGGTTGATGGGCCGAAGCCAACCACAGACACAATATCGCCTGGATGCAGTTGCAGACCGCTGGGCAGGTCTGAAACATTATTCCGATTTGACAATGAAACGTCAGAAAATCGGGTAAAGTTTAAAAAAGCCAAACCGTTATATTCCTGAACGACCACCCTTCGCTGCGGCACTTGTATTTTTCGACCGTTGCACACACGATAGGGACGATGGGGTGGCAGGGGTGGACCGGAACTAGGTGGCACTGCTGCACCTGATTGACTGCCTTGCTCGATCAGGGACTGGAAATGAGGAATGAAACTGCAGTTATTAGGCAAGGAAACGTTTTGATTCAAAGAACTAACGTTCGACATGGTGTCCAACGGCAAAATCAGTTCAGCATCAGAACCGTTGGATGGATTCAGTTCGACAATCGGAGACGGCCTGAAAGCAGAATCACATAAACTGAAAAAATTTAGACGATTTCAGACAATGTTTTGAAAATCAAGGTTTAACAAATTTCTAAATAATTCGTTTCCAACCGTGATTTCCTGGTGACGGGCGTGTGTTGCAACGAATGTCTGCCGGATGTAAGATTTGTGACATTGCTCGCAGCCGACGGTGGCGTCTTATGACGACGCTCGAATTTGAATGTTTGCAGTTGGATATAGGCACCTGAGAGTAAATCAGATTGTTGTTATATAACGGATTTTCTTTTTTATTCTTTTCTTAGCTACCTTGACTGAGGAAGACGTGATGCGTCCCGACGGCCCACTGATTGGACACATATGGCAGACTGCTGTCATCGACGGCACGAAGGTAGCATTCCAGGATTAACTGCAAATCACTCATTTTGCATAAAAACCAATGATAATGTCAGAACGGTAGAAAAAGATGACCGAATGAAACAAATAAATTAATGCACCTTGGTCTCTTCAACTTTATCACCGGCTGATTCCAACTGATTGTTCGGGTAATAGCGATGTTTCAAGAATCGGTATTGTTGGTTGAATTCGTCGAAACGCATTGCGTATGGCAGACCCGAGCAGCATAAATGCGCTGAAAAGTAAACATATATTTTTATTTTTAGTCAAAAACATATATATAATAAACATTCCAACCAGTTGGTAGGGTGTCCATTCTTGTTAATTGACGTCGTACGAGCTCGGCATCGAACGATCGTTCCATGCCTTTGCCGTTGGACTAAAGTATACAAAAATGTTTACTTTTCTACACAATTACAGTATAATAACATTCGCGAAAATACACAAACCTTGACACAATTCACAAACTGCAGTCTGCAGCCAGCCACGTTGCCCAATATCGAGTCGAGTTGACGGAAGAAATCCTGAGCAAATGTGCCATTGGGCAGAACGGCCGAAGCTTGGGGACGGCTGGAAGAAATTATGTCTTAGCTTCACTTGTTCACTGTGTAGTTTGAGATTTTAATTTTATCAGTTTTTACCGATTTTGCGCCGCGCCACCAGTCGCGGCTTGCACCACGCGTGGCTCAATGAATGGAGCAGCATTATCGACTTCATTTAGATTCTGGTTCTCGGTGGCGAACAAATACACAACGAATCTGAAATCAGGGCACTTCTACATCATTTGCCACGAAAGTTGTTTATAATTTGAGAGGCAATGAAAAGAACGAACCCAAAATTGCACTGGTGACGTTGGAACAGCTGAATCAGATCGAAATCGAGTCGATTTTTGTTCACCGCCAGTAGTTCGCCCGTCTGAAACCAGTTTTAGTTTTTGTCTCATTTTTGTTTAAAATTCAGTTTTAAATTGTCAAAAACATAAAAGTGAAAGAGACATGCAACCTCATAAGTGACCCTGGCACTGGCATTGGTGTCTGCGAAATGATTGACGAGGAAGCTAGGCAGGGAGGATGGACGTTGCTGATTGGTTGGAGACACTGACCGGCCTTGCCCTGATTGGTCGGCCGGGATTTGAAGGTATCTGTGTATTTGTGAAATTCCTTTTTTTCTAAAATTCCAAAAATCTGGTATAAAAATATAACCAACTTTTCATTTTCAGCATGACTGTTGAGATTGGACAACAGTCGTTGCACTGTACCAGTCATGTTGGTCGTCTCGTCATTCAACAATGGAAACAGACCGGTACTCTGCGGAATGCAATGGAAGAGAAAATCATCATACATATACCCGCATCACATGTTGCAGGCGCATGAACGTGTCCACTCACCATTCTGAACAGCGTTGCCAGTCCGTGACAATGAGTCGGCAGGTCGGGCACATGATAGTCCATTACGTCCTCATCCAGCATCGTTTGATGCATTTTGGCGAAAACTTGTTGGCGATAGAATTCAGTGAGTTTCTCTTGCGTAACGTTGATGCACAGTGTTTCGAACGTGTTCACCTGAAAATTCAGGGTGATGTGTTTCGGAATACAAGAAAAAAACTGCAAAAGTCAGACCTGATTGGATTCGGAGAATCCGAAACAGTCCAAGACCGATATCAGGCCATCAGACGCTGCATAGGAATTGGGCGTGGTTGGGGATTTGCAGGATGTGGCCATGCCGATGCCTGAATAGCAAAGTAATCTGACCTTGTGAAAAAGGTTTTTGTGAAACATCATGAACAAAATGCCACACCTGAGTCGTGCACGGACGATCCTTCCCCGTCCGAACTGCTCACATTATTACCGTTTTGTTGATGACCATTGCCACCGGCATTGCCACTCTGGCGTCGATGAATGACGGTAGGGGCACCTTGAAACATCAGGGACACGTTTTAGACATATTGAAATCAAATTGATCACACTTAGTATTATACCTGTTTGAATATTGTTCACTCGCCGTATAATAGCAGCTACACAGCGCTGGAAGAGCGTTTTGGCGAGCACGTCACGGCCGAAATTGGCCTGTACGCAGAAGCAATAATTTGTCAACTGAAGAATTCAAATTTCGAATCATAAAACACAATGAACCGAACCGTTATTGCCGAAATACCCGTTTTGACCAGTTGGCCTTTCACCAGGCGTGTGCGTTGTGTGAGTGCTCGATAGAGCGTCAAGCCAGACAGACCCAGCAGAGCCGCAGCTGATTCTAGTTCTGCAACAAATAGTAACAAATATGGCACAATGTATGAATGAGCATTGAAATTATTCCCTGTTATTCGACAATGTGCTGGTTTGTTGTTCATTCTTTCTACGAGTGCCAGGATGTCATGATCTGTCCAACATTCACCCTGTGCCGTTCAGAAATAAGAAACACTTTAATTAAGATCTTGATTGATATGAATGCAGAATGTGCTCATCGTTCACACCAGGTGCTGAGCGCACAACAGCCACCAACCCGATGGGAGATTAGAGCAACAACAGCGATCGTCACACACTTCATCAAATGTAGTTCAATTGTGTGGTGATTTACAATATTGAACGCCTCTTCCAAGTTCCCTTTTCTGAGCACATACTGTTGCTGAATTACAATCACATAAGCTACATTCTGCATATCACATGTTCACCAATGAACAATACGAACGAAAGGGCTAATCCAGAAATCAACAACATCAACATTCCGAATATGTTCTCGACTTTCAACGATGCTTCGATCGCAACATTTTCATCCAAAATCAAGCACTTTTTGAGGCCACGTTTCCACCGGTCAATGGTCCTTTGTTTGATTCTTGCTGCCACTTGCTGCATCTGGATGATCGCTCTGTTCAGTTTGTCAATCAGAACGGGATCGGCATTCACGCCTATCGTAACCGTCGCTGGCTTTTGTGGGTACTGAGGCTAGGCGACTTGACGCACGCCGCACCATCGCTGCATCAACACTGTCGCTTTCACGTCGTTGATCACCAGCACTGCATCACCGTGAACAACACTTTCATAGTATTGGAGTTCGTTGATGGCGAAGTCTTTGATTGTGATCGGAGGATTGGTCGTGAACGTATAACTTAGATCATTCAACTCCCGGGATGGATATTTTCTTTTACGGATGTCTTTGAGGAAACCACGCGAAGCGATCAGTTTCACCTTGTCAGCCTTCAATAGTTGGAGCAATTCCTCCACGTTCTCAAACTGATACGCCCGTCGCGTGAGAATTATTTTCGACAACAATCCCGATTTATAGAGCCCGGTCATCAGCAATATAAAGACTCCGCCCAGTATCACAAGCAACGCGCGAGAGAACGATGATTCCTTAGCTGCGGACATTTGTTGAACCAATTTCAACAGCAACCATGTCAGAATGGCTGACACCCAGACCCAATTGCCGTACACCAACAAAAAGGATGTGGCGCGGTGTCCGAGATCATCCGGCGCTTTGGATGTACCAATGAGCACTTTCGACTGCTCCCATCCGTTGATTGGGTACACCAGTGATTGGTTATATGCCTCGAAATTTTTCAAAACGGACAAGTAGAGTGTCATGACATTGAGATCGGAGCGTGAAAGCTGCTCACTCTCACTGTCTGATCTCGAGTGGTTCCTGTAGTCATGGAGTACGAAACGGATATTGGCCGCTCTCAGCAGCACGCCGACTGTTTCCGACATGAAGCCGGGAATTGGACAACCTTTGGTTACTTGTAGTTTCGACTCGAAGCCACAATTCAATCGATAAGGGTCGCTGAGCATCGTATAGAATACAGACAACGTTGAGTTGATCGACGGTCCAGCCATGATCACGGCTTGGTGCCAAGTCGACAGCTGACCACTGACACCAACACGCATAAACACAAGTTACATAACGCGCCGATCAGATGCTGCACTGTAGAAATGAATAAGCACGACATCAGTGCAATAACGATTATTTAAAAAAACCGTTAGTGTTATTTGATACGGTCCATTAAGTTGATTACTTTCCGGCCCGAGAACCGGTTTGTCTTAATGACATTACAGTGTGCAACTTGAATGGCAGTGTGCAGCTGGGCGCGATTTTGTAATCACAATTTGTGTGGAAACTCACGCAAGAAGATCCAAGCCTAACACTCATAGCCTCATAGGTTATTTACTGAATCAGTACCGCTGACCAGTTTTTATGAAGAATCACCGCATATTCACCAATAAACATCACGAATGAAATGAACAATCCAAAAATCAAGAGCAATAACATGCCAAATATGTTAGCCACTTTCAACGACGCTTGGATGTGACCATTGTCCAAGTTCGTACAATTTTGGACGCTGTGTCTCAACCGATTCATGGTTCGGTCCTTTATTCTTGGTGTTACCGTTTGTAACTGGATGATTGCCTTGTTCAGTTTCTGCACCAAAAGGGGATTTGCATTGATGCCAACAGGAATCGTCGCGGGAATACGTGCGAAATGGGGGAACGGCACTTGTCGGACGTCGCACCATCGTTGCATCAAAACTGCTGCTTTCACGTCGTTGATCACCAGAACTGCATCACCATCAACAATACTCTGATAATGTTCTTGGATATTGAAGTCTTTGATTGTGATCGGAGGATTGTGATTGAATGTAGCTCTTAGATCATTCAATTTCCGGGACGAATACTTGCGCGTTTCCAGGTCGTGGAGCAAGCCAGGTGCAGCAATCAGTTTTACTTTGCCAGCATCTAATATCTCGATCAACTCATCAAAGTCATCAAACTGATAGGCACGTCGCGTGAGAAGAATTTTTGACAACAGTCCGGATTTGTAGAGTCCCGTTATGAACATTACGAAGAATCCGCCCAATATGATAAGCAACGCGCGAGCAAACGAAGTGTTTTTCACGGGCATCGATTGTGGTATTAATTTCACGAGAAGCCATGTCAGTACGGCAGCAACCCAAATCCAATTGCCGTACACCAGCAAGAATGATATGGCGCGGTGTCTGAGATCATCAGGCGCTTTGGATGTACCAATCAGTACAAGAGACTGCTCCCAGCCATTGATTGGATAAATCATGGTTTGGTTATCCTGCTCGAAATCGTGGACAACGGACAAGTAAAGGAGCATAACATTGATGTCCGAACGTGACATTAACTGACCCTCAGTGTCTTGACCTAGCGCTTTCCGGCTGTCGCAGAGCACGTAGCTGATATTTGCCACTTTGAGTAACGCGCTGACGGTTTCGGGTACGAAGCCTGGTATCGGACATGATCTGGTGACATCGAGATTAGACTCGAAGCCGCAGTGGGTTCGATACGGATGGTTGACCAAAGGATAAAACACTGACAAAACCAAAGTGGACGCATTTACGAGCATGACTAGTTTCCTAGTGAAAATTGGGTCCAGGTTTTTGTATGGCTGCCCTCCTATAACAATAATAGTGAAGTACAAGCCAGTACTAGGGCAACCACAGCTTTTTCAAACTCCGATCGTAAGTATCAAATTACTCGTCACAGTTATTTTGAAGATATTTTCGCTAAACAAACGCCACCTCGTCCAAATTGATCCACCTTGGTGAATTAATCACATACATAAGCGGCACAGTACGGCAAGTTAGCAGGCACACTACGGCAAAATAGCCCGTACAGTCTTTATCGTCTAAAATAAGCGAAGCATAGAATTATGAATGTCATTTGACACAAACGCAAACAATAGCAGCAACAAAGCAGTCACACAGACTTGGACATGTGCAATTATAATGTTTGGAAAACTGGAACTGGAAGCTCCATAGCCCATGCGAATGGAACGTGTCGCTGGTCCTCACGATTGTTTCCCTTGACAATGAATTCAAATAGGAACACAGCCGAGGACAGTGTCAAACCAAGCACTAAAAACAAGAGCATGCCAAATACATTTTCCACTTTCAACGACGATCCCACCCAAACGGGTTCAAGGTCCAAGTCTGAGCAGGATTTATACCGGTGCTGAACCCAGGTCAAATACTTTCGTCTGATTTGACGCGACGCATCCTGCAACTGAAATACAGCGTCATTGATTTTGCGCACCAACGTCGGGTTGGCGTGTTGGTGAACAAAGAGCGTACGTTGCGTTGCAGGCAGCGCCGTGAAGGGTACATGACGCATGCCACACAATTCCTGTGTGATGTAAACAGCTTTGATATGCAGCGTCAGCAACACCGCGTCTCCCCGAGCGATTCGGCTGTGAAGCTCGAAATTCGTGGCAAACGAGGCGAATGGAATTTGAAGTGGTGGATTATAGACAAACGTGTCACGAAAGGCTCTCAGCTGTGGGGACATGCTCGTTTCATCGTAGCGATTGATTGTGTTCACAATGTAGTAAGCGGTCACCAGTTGAACTTTCTTGTGTTGCAAAAGTTTTATCAACTCATCGTCGTTAGTGAATTGGTAGGTCCGTTTTTGTTGGATGATCTTGGACAACAGTCCCGATTTGAACAGTCCAGTTGCAAGCATGACGAAAAATCCGGACACGAGAACCATTACCGCCCTTGAGAACGGTTTGTGTCGAATTTGCGACTGAATCAGCTTGAAAACAAGCAATGTGACGACGCCAACAATCCACACCCAGTTGCCGTACACGAACAAAAACGAGGCGGCCTGATATCGAAGATCATTGGGAGCTCGTGAAGTGCCAACAATAGCGTAGGATGTAGCCCATCCATCAATCGGGTATATGAGTGAGGCATTGTGTTTATCGTAGCTCTCCACCGCCATGCCAAATAAACCCATGACATTATTGTATGGCTGGCTGTTCAATACTCGCTGTTCGTCTTCGTACGTCCCCTGTCGGTAGTCGCGGAGCACAAAGTCGATTTTGGCCACTCTCAGCAGAATGCCAACAGTTTCGACCATGTCACCCGGCATCGGACAAGCTCGTGTCGGTGTGAGATGCGACTCGAACCCGCAATCGAATCGACGGGGCGGCGCCGCACCCGGAAACACGACCGATAAAGTCATGTTGCTGATTGACATCACTGAACGCTTTCGACAACTTCAAACTCTCTCTCTGCTCAAGGGCACACGCGTCTGTGCTTCTTCTCGGCGGAAGTCACGTGGCCTCCCAAACTGATCGCTCGGGCGTCGAGTTACATCGTTCCTTTGCCAGGGTATGCCATGTTCAAATTTTGATGGTTATGTTTCGTTTCAGGCGCGAATTGCGGCCTGCGCAGCAGACGTTAAACAAACGAATGTCTATGTTCTGTGTTGTAACAAGATCTTTTAGGTTTATTGGCACGAAAACCTTAGTTCGCATACAGTAGTTTCATCGTTCCATCATCGAAACTGGAAACTCCTGGCGGTTTTTACCCAACAGCATACGAAAGTCATTTAGCACAAGAAATCACATGAATGCATCGGCAAAAGAGCTGGTAACAATCTTTTATGATTTTGCATAAAAGAAATTTATTTTGCTTTACATTACTTACGATATATGTAACTCAATTTTATAAACAGGCAAAAAAACAGATTAAAACACCAACGTCAAAATCGCTTGTGCTTGTCTATGGTAAATACCAAAAATATCAAGCAATCAATCAAAGCATCTGTACAGCGGGCCCGACAGCGGCTATCACAATCACAATCGACAATCACAAGCAGAGAATTCCGAGGAGAGAACCACAAACGCAACTGTCCGCCACCGAAAACATTCTGCACTTTCAGTGGCGTCACCAGATGATTCGGCTTGGTGCAACAATTTTTAGACATTTGCAGCACCGTGCAGGGTTGCAAGTGTTTCTGTTTGATTGTCTTGAGTCCTTTTTGAACGTGGACATGAACCCGTGGTAAATACATACATGTCAAATGTGCCAAACCGTTCGAATAAAGCACCAACTCATTATGATCAGTTACTGACAGTTCTTGAAGGCCTTCGCGACCGTAACGGCTTTAATATTAGTCGTGAACTACAAAGTCCATGTTCACCAGATGAAGTAGAACGCCGATAGTTTTGGGCACAACACCGGCAAAGGGAGGCAATCTAGTCTCGCGAAGATTTCGTCTTGAACCCGTACCAAGTGCTATGTTGGTCACGGACAAGAGGGCATGCGATGACATCGTTAATGCAGGGAATGTTGTGACGTTGGAACTCCTTTCATATTATGGACGGGTCAAAGATTACTGACGTCCAATCGTCAACTAACGTTGGACATTCAATCATATTTCCCAGATTTGCACTTTAAACCGCAGGCCATTCCTGTCTAATTTCAAATGTGCTCTATCTTGCGAAATGAAAGCTTAAAATACTATACATAAGTATTGTGCCGTGTTTTTGCTCCTAATGAGGGTCGCACCACCCCAAGTGAAAGCAAAGCAAATGAGATGACATCACACGGCAAAAATGTGACTTGACCGACCCTTCTGTCCGTGCACGTCCAACTCGCCGGCAATGGTGCGTGTGTCGTCGAACCTGACATTTCCCAAAAGTGCCACCGACGACAACACCCTCATCACGTCACTGAACGGAATGCCCAGAGCCGACAGACCGGTTCGGAATCGTGCAAATGTGTGCGCCGCTGAGACTGAAATGATAAATGGAGGGGTGTACATGTGGAAATTACAGATATAGGTGCAACCAACAACCAACCGGAGTAGGTGCCTTCATTCGGCGATTGTGGCTCACTCAGTGGTGGAGTCATGTTGTTATTGTAGGTCAGGTAGGCGAGTGACGATGCAGTGTGATAGGCCAGATGGAATTTGGCTGAAATACCATCATATATGAGTGATTTTTTCCTAATTTCCATTCAAAATCACACAGAAAGAGAAAGAGCAAACTTTTCTCTTCGTCTGTCAATCCTGAAAACATCGAGTACATCACATTGAAATTGTGGTCGTGCGCTGATTGGCGTTTAACGACACGATTCAGATCCGTGAAGCAACACGTTAATCGCGTACGGGCGGGGACGCCGTCGTTGATGGATAGCTCGTAGAGGATGGCCTGTGCGTGAAGATCGTGAAACATTTGGCTTGGCTCAAGAGGATTTTACAAAATACGTACCTTCTTGGGGTCTAGTGACCATCTGGTGTGTTCGCACTGGTGATACTCTTCTAGTGTACCATTTTGCAAACAGGATGAAACAGGCAATCAAACCGCACATCATTCAGGATACACGGCACACCAACCATTCTGCTCGAGTCAGTGACATCGATGGTCTTGGCATGGCACATCTCTGCCAGAACATCAAAAGCAGCGTTCACAATCTGATAGGATTCATTGGTTTGCAGCACGTTGCGACCGCCAATGGTCAGGTAGAGTTGGTGGATCAGTTGTTTCGATAGGTAGGATTTGCCACTGCCGCTATCGCCGCTGGAAAATAATTTTAAAAAACTAATTAGTGAACTTTTTTATATTTTATCGAAAACGTTAACCGACTTGAACACGACGGCTTGCGCATGTTCGGTCTCACAGAGTGACACAGCCAGTTGGTGTGCGAGACGGTCAACGCCAGACATGGCTGGCTCGCTGGTGTACGGGTTGATGAACAGAGACACCGGCCCGAGATCGCACTGCAACATTGTGAAACGTCGTTGTGATAGAAATTGGCACTGTCACTCGTTCTTACCCAATAAGTGCCATTCTTGTAAGCACGCTCAATTTGTGCGAGTACACTACCCTCGGTCAACGGTTCACTGAGACGCGTTGCCAGGTTGACGGATGGCACCCGCAGCTGGAATATTGAAACGAAAATGTCAGCTTCATGAAACATCAACCAACGTAGCACCTACACCCACCTCTCTGCTGTGCCTAAGTGCTATCACATTATTGCCGCGTCTTTGCATCGACCCGAATGCCGGACTCGTCGGTGTGTGATGATGTCCCGGCGCACCACCCCCGTTCATCAGATCGTCCAAATTCAATTGCAGATTGTCGCGACTGAATGCCGATTGTTGCTGATTGGTGATTGATTGCGATCGCTGTCCGCCATTCAATAATCGATGCGTTGGAATGGTGAATGTGCTGCCACCCAAGTGGCCACTCGAACCCAATGGAAGTGGATAGATGCGTGGAGTGAGTGAGGCTGCAAAATTGTGACGTGTGTGAAAATTGGAAAATTTTCTGTGAACCTAACTACAAGTTTGCGTAACACCAAATAAGCGTTGGTCAGTTGTGAACAACAAAGTAGTGCAATAACAATCAGGAAACAAATAACCTATAGCTTTTATTCCTGACTATTAAAACTAAACCCAATCAATGCAATAACGGCTACGCTTTAATCTTTGAACATGTCGTTTTAAACGAAAGCCAACATACTGTAGGTAACATTATTTTGCGGGCTCTAGCCAAACATGTCACCACGTCGTGGCACAAGTCCGAGGGCCCAGTCCATAAGCCACAGTAAATGCAAAGATGACCTACTTGATGTGGACACGGAATCCGTTGTTGTGAACGGTCCGTGCTGAGTGAATGTGCGTTCAGGTTTCAGTGGGACATCGGGAGACGTTGGGGACCGGTCTGGAATTAATGATCAGAGTAAACCTCAAATATCTGGAATGCTCTGCATTTTTATTTGATAGGTTGAAAAAATATTCGAAACCAGAACTTGAAATAATCATCCTCGTATGGGTAACTACCATTATCCAAACATGACGCGAGCTGCATCCTGCATGTGCGTTACCAGATCACGCATGCGCGTGCGCCACCTATATTTCCTCTTATTATTATTTTTATGCGCACTCACGTTTCATAGGCATTCTTGACTTTCAATCTGCTTATTTTTCATTTCAATCCATGTTTTTTCTATAAAATAGACGTCACACACGTGTGACATCCGTGAGCATTCATTAGATTTTAGTTTTGGTGGAATTTTTCTTTCGGAAAAAACTTCAAGTGTGGCTGGCGGATGCATGAATAAAGTCAAGTTTTTTTTCGCGCACGCGTCTATACGTACATATCTGTCTTTATATGGAAAATTATAGAGTTGAAAAACTGAAAACTGATGTTTCCGAAAGCAGAAAAATTATAAATAAAATATCCACTTTTTAGCAACTCACAGGTTCGCGGCGGTAGAGGGGGTGGCTTCGAGTTAATATCACGTTGATCGACATAGACCCTGGTCGGTCCGGGTATGGTCTGCTCAGGGTAGACGTTGTGCTGCGACGACGAGTCATTGTCACGATTCAGGGCTTCAAGCAGTCCGGGCTGGGACAGGGAAATATTGGACCGTTTCATTCTCGATACGAAAGGCGTTGGATGTTGTTGTCGTTGTTCTCGCGTTGTTACGTGTTGTTCTTGTTCATGTTGTTCACTACTACCGTTGTTGTTGTCTAGTGGCGGATAGTGTACATAAGCCGAAGTCGACATAAGTGCCGCGGCGTGCGCCCGATTGGCGGGAGATTTGAACATTTGAATTTTCGCGCCACCTCCCAGACCCAGGTCACTGCTGCCGGCACCGCCACTGACCGGGGACTGCATGTCCGTACGAAGCTGTTGCAGTTCTGTTGTCAGTTGACGAATTTGAGCCCGCAACTCCTGTACGTCCTCGGGGTTGGCGTGCGGGGAGGATTCTGAAAAATAATAAAAACATAAAAATCGCCGCTCTGCGCATCTTCTGAAATCAATCCTTCTTTTCATAACAAGACCCTAATTCACGCTACATTAAACTTTTCACACCTTTCCATGTCATTTACAATTCTGCAGATGTGCAACCTTTTCGCGCAATTTCATTTGTACCTACATACCTACTGTAACTTGTTTTGACAAGGTCATAAAAGCTCCTTTGATATAAGAAAGGCGAAAAGATTCCAACCTGCAACAAATGGTTTGGGGTTTAATTCGTTATTCTTACCTGCGCTTGAGCTATTTTCAACTTCCACCATTTTTTTAATTTTGGAATGACTTTTTATAATTACGTTTTCTGTAATTTTCGGTAGTTGTATAGTTCTAGGCAAGTGAACACCTGTAAACCTCATTAAAGTTTATGTTTGTAGCAGACAGAGAAGTTCATGAAAAAGTCATGCTGTGTTCCTGAAAATTACACGACGCGAGTCATAAAAACACTGGGTCCCGACAGTTTTAAGGGCCGTGATTTAAAATTAAAAACACCATATACTCAACAAAACATAAAAGCAAACCCACATCGCTCAATAAAACACGGGAAACTTACTACACCTAATGCCTGATGTCTAGATGGTATCGAAAGAGCAGCAAAGCATGAAAAACATTTCAGATGTGTTTTGCTATCATAAATCAAGAACCACAGGGTGCTATCATTATTCATACTGTAAATGTATTTTAGGTCGGTCCTATGCGATCTTAGCCAATGGACTTTGACATTGGCGCTGCGTGCGTTTAAGGCACCGAGAAACAAACGCATGTTTTGAAGGAAAAGTTTTAATTTAGGTGGTGGTATGTATGTGTGGACTTAAAAGGACTTTTATACTTTAAATAAAACGACAAAAATATCATTTAGTTCAGTACTTTGTATAGCATTGTATAAATACTGCGAAAGACGTACATATGATCCGACAAGTTTGTGCAGTACGATTACAAATTATCTCAGTCAGATTTTACGCATCGACTTATCATATGTATCTATATGTACTAAAGGCGGATTTACTTTACGACACCTGTAGTTGATGTACAGATTTATACAAATTGTTGTGACCGGTGCACCCAAATCCCTGTGTGCGTGGTACATAGTTGTAGTTCACAACAGTTGTTTTTATGCGATCAAACAACATTAATGAGATAAAATGCTTGTATCTACAGAATGCAGGCCATATGTAAATTGTGCGGGGTCACGAAATAGAAATTCCAGGAAATTTTATGGCAACAAAACAGTTTCAACACCTTGGAGTTAGAACTAACATTTTGATGTGCATGAAAACAAGATGTGACGCGAAAGATAAGCACGTTATACGGGTTCAGTCGGCATAATCATTAAATGGGTGTACAGATTACACAGCACTGATGTGAAAACTACTTTTAATTTTCTCCTATTTTTGCGCCAAATAACTTGAGAAGGTTTTTATGTCCGAGAAACGGGCGTGTTAATGCCAAACATAATTACAAATTACATTAAGAACCGTGTGACAGAAAGCGGATTACGGGACCAACATCTTGAAGGGGTTTTGTAGCTGTTTTATGACGCCTAAGTTTCCTTGGAAAGAAACTGTTTTTGTATTTTTTATGACAAAACGGTTAAAGTACATGAGGACATGAAAATATTGCCGTCGTTTTGTAAAATTGTACAGATAAATTTCAATCGACCGCGAAGAATTTGCTATTTTTGCTGGGAATTGGAGCAAAATAAGAGCAGCCTAGTCACAAAATGGGAACAAACATTAATTTAGGAATTCAGAGCAATTTTCCGACTGATTATTTGCACAAGGCAAACACATTCGCTAAACATTGAAAGAATGTAAGAAAAATACTATGCGCCTCACACGCCACACGTTACACATCTTTAGGCTGCTAAGGTCGACCATAATCAAAGACTGAGTTTTAGTAGTACACAAAATCAACACAAACGCGAAATAAAGAAATCAATGAATAATGGAGATGGGAGCAATGTGGCACACAGGAAATGAGGATTTGGGAGGAAATGAGCGTTGAAATCAAAACACGAGACAAAAATCCATTGTTTTCACAAACAAGTTTTTTTGAACATGTAAAAGAAGAACAAACAAATCTATGTTTTGCTGTTTTATGGTTTCAGTTTTGTTACAGATTTTTGTCAAAAAAGGCAAAATTTCGTTTATTCTGTATTCCTTCGCTTCTCTATATTACATATACTATCCCAAGACGATGCCATGCCTGCAATAATGCGCTATTATCACCTTGCTCTAATCTTAACACTCTCATTTTAGTCAAGATGACTGGCTGCTCCAGTTTAGAGCAAGAAGATTCCGGATAACGCCAAGACGAACTATAGAATCTGCAGGGAGCACAGAATATGAACGAAGACGAGTGATACTGGATTAACGGAAGCAACGAGAGGATAAAAACGTTTGACAAATGTGAAATCTTAACTTCAAGTTGTGCGATCTTATCAAGTTAGTGCGGCACTCTATAATTCTGGACGGGCTGAAACTAAAAACCTATAGCCCATAAAGTTTGGACGTAAAACAGAGCACTATAGTTATATAGTACCAGAGTTTTCACTCGAAAATAGTTTGCAAACACGCTATTGTTAAGCTAATTCCAACATCGAACAGTAGTACTGGGCTATCCTGGGTGGTTCCAAACCAGTGTGTGCGTGTGAGTGCTTTGTGTCCACGTGCCACAGGGGCTAATACCCGAAATCCCCTGTAGCCTCGTAAATTTTCAGCATTCCATGGATGTGCTTCAGAATATGTGTGTCGTTTGTACAGTGGCAATATACACGAGAACAAATAAAACAGAATATTTATCCCGGACGCGACAGCATTGCGTAACAATAAATTTCGTATAACTGCTGGATCTTCACACGCCAAAGTGCGGCGGATACAGAAATACAAAAAGACGTATTGTGTACGTATACGTATGTATATATCTCGGCGGACAAACATCATGGTCGCAAAAAATATTCTTTCTTGTATGGCCATTCCGATAGATCTATGAGTGCTGAGAACAACGCTTTCGAACTATATATCTGGTATATCTCAAAAAAATTTTCATTTGTCTACAGTTCCGATGCCCAAGAAGATAAGAAAAGTAGTCGAACGGCGACAGCGAAGCTCAAAGCTAAAAAGTCAAGGAAAGGAAGGCGCACATTGGGTTTGATGTTATAAGATTAGCCACAGAAACTACAGCGCTGCGGACACACAATTTACCAGGAAAAGCCTGGTGCCTGAGCGCGAGCACATTTACCAAGCTGTTTTGGAAATTTGGGGTCCGATTTTGGCCCAGGAGCCTGAAAAAAGATCTTTGGTACTCAGAAAAGCGTCCGTCATTTGCTGTAAACTGATTTGGCAGACCACAAAACGAATCAGTGCCTGATTTTGCAGGGGATCATCTCTAAAAGCTTGATTCCATCTTCCTTCCGCACAATTTTCTGCCCCGCACGTTTAGACACATGAAAGGGATGGCTTGAGTCTCACGGAATTAAAAAAATAGATCTTTAGTTCAGTCAGCACCTCTAATGCGCGCACGCGGAGTGCAATTTATTCCGAGGAAAAGCGTCAGCGTGAGAACCTGCACTATAGCGTTCCCGAGGCTGCTGGGTATACAGTATGTGCATTAGTATTGACTTGAAAACTGTAGAAAGAAACTTCCCGAGCACCTAGGCAATGACGTCCAGTGTTCGCCCGTTTTCTGTTTTCTCTCTGACTGGAACAGAGAGCCCGTTGAAGAAAGTTAAGAACTCAACGAATGTTGGAGGAGCGAAGAGAAGAGAGACAGTTGTGTGAAGCTAAATGGACTGTATTTGCAGTGACCAAAAACGATATAATCAGCAGTGCAGTCAGGTTGGTACAACTTTCTGCACACAAAAGCACATACAATTTCGGACAAACATTCCTGAACGCAGGCAGGACCACCTTGCAGACATAGTCTCGTGTTAACCAAGTTAGTGAGCGCGATGCTTTGAAGCGTAGCGACTATGTGAAGCTCGAACAACGTATGTAAATAACAACAAAGTTGTTCGAGACAAAGACCTGTGTGCTGCTTGCTGTTGTTTGCCGGGCTTTGACACGAAGAGCTGTCGGCCGGATTAGTCCGAATTGGGAACAAGAGATTAGTGGTGCGGAACGGCCTTTGACCCTTGGAATTTGGTCCCTTGTGGGACACAAAACGGGGAGTAAATGAGGTTTCCAGCCACCCACCGAGTGACAAAATAAGCAGAAAATTAACAAACATGCGTCGAAAAAGTCGGTCTGTCTATAAATGACGCACAGCAATGGCACGCAAACAACTTTTGTGGAACAAGGAAAATGCCATAAAACCGGTGCGGCAAGGTTAATAAAATGAAATGGAGAAATGGAAAATAAATAGTGAAATGCATGACAAAATCACATAAAATCATTCCAGACAACTTGACGGCGTGTGTTCTTTTTACTACCGCTTGCGGTGCGGTGCAACTATGCGAACCTGCATTTCGTAGTGAAACTATGTGATGTGAAAGTAGTAAGTACATGTGTACTACCAGTTGTTAAAAACCATGACCCGAGCGTCAGCGCTTTTGGTAAATCAACCAAAACTTCTGCAGCGACAAATTTGATAATGATCTAATGAATCGACGATGAACGAAAGTTCTGTACGAGATGGCATAAGTTTTTTGAGCAGAAATTTTCAGCCAGTAAACGACGCGGTTTCGATTCGCAACTTCTCTTGTGTATACTTTATTCAGAGTGAAGGTACATATAATTTTCATTTGATCAAGTGCTCAAAAACTGGCCACTAAACCTTGAGAACAAATTTACAAAGGGAAATGTGCATTGAAACCCCAAACTAGGTATACTGTATACTCATGTAGGTCAATCCTATTCCATCACAAAAAAACAAGCACAACACATACTGGAATAATGCCGTCATGCGGTTTGGTAGAAAGCCAAACAAACAAAAACGCTGAAAAAATACATTCGTTCAAAAAAAACTAAACGATGTGAAACTGAGCATGCGTGTTCTTCTATAATTTCGAGAGACAGTAATAATTTCGTGCTCTCGAGTCTGACTCAGACCGTTATTATACGGCACAATTATGGACACCTGACCTCAGGTTAACGTTGCACATAATCTGGGACATGATACATATTATGTACGTAGGCACATTGTACTTTGATGTTGTTACGTATGTATGAATTCCTGTTTTGTGGAAATGAACGCACAACTCGAATTTAAGAAGGCTCGGGCGATGCGAAATATGTCAGATACTTGACGCACGGACTTCAAAAAATTAATTTGCTTTTGGCCAGAAAACTATTTTGGTCGCAAGTTTGCTTGTATCGAATGTAGGGAGATGCTTGTTTCCAGCTTCAGGTAATGTACCACACAGGGATAGATACTTACATTTTCCCAACCCCCCACCGCGAGGCTGGCTTGAGTGCTGTTATTCTTGGCTGACAACTTCAGGAATGCGCGGGTGTTCAAAACATGGTTAAAGTTAATGTTGTTGGGGAAAATTATATGTTGCCTCCGTGGCACAAGATTCTACTTTAGTACCCATTTTATGGAGGTGAAAAAATGATTCATTCAGACCGGTATGGTAATTCCTATAAGACATCGTTTGGGGTTGATTTCCAAGATAAATCAAGTATAGAAGTGCAGAAGCACTTGAGCAGCAAGACCGCAGACAAACGAACCAACCTTTCAAGGTGGGTGTTCAAATCAAACAGTGTGACTTTGCAGGGTTAAAGTAATGAACTACATGCAGTTCTTGGGTATTTTTATTACAATTTGCACACTTGGTTCTTCGCAGTGTCTACGTGAGAATGTTCTTCACAGTTCGCAGTCCCATTAACCCGAAATCCACCAACTCATTACAAACCACGTTAACATGAGTACACTAAAATAGATTTGATCTGACTTGCTCTTCCAAACCCGCACCATTAATGTTGTTATTTCAAGGTCTGTAGCGTGGGGCAGTAAAATAAAAACCAAATGTTTCCCGGGCAAATTTGCGCGTAAAAGGTGTACTGTGCCGACTTCGCGCTTCAACATGAGACTTTGAAACTTTGCATGTTCTTGCGGTAAGAAGTCAAGTTATTTGGGCCACATTGTTCACTTGATGCATTTTTTCGAATGGGTGCCCAAAATTTCGAAACATTTGTCAAGATTGATAGTAAATGCGCTGCGCGGGTGAAAGTCAAAAATTATTATCTTTGATGTGCATCTGCATTTTAGAATCTGCGTGGGGAAGGTACTTTTTCGTGTCCATGCTGAAAAGTCTGACTCAGAACTATAGTTCCGGTGTGTTAACATGTATGATAGCATCTATATACTAGAGCGGAAGAAATAAATGAAATCTTTCATTTTCCACTGAAAATAGGGCGAAACCAAACCCACCTCTGTAGAAATACTCATAGTCACAGAATTCGGTTTCGTGTCTCAGCATTCGATGGCGATGCAGAAACCAAGCCAACACGATATCGGATTGTTTGATTCTCTTCGGCCGATACACCCATTTGTGCGCCGTAAATTGTGGCATTTCAAAATTTTATTCACCTTTTCTTATTTTTCAGTGAGGAAATTTGTTGCTTCCTCCTACATTGCCGTCACAAAACCGTTCACTACAAAAACCTCAAATGGTCAGCTATTTGGCACGTTGCTCAGACCACGTCAGTCACGACAGTAACAACCAGACAGAAACAAAAGAACAAGAGAGAGAGCAGTCAAGAGGCACACAGAACTTTTCTGCCTGTATTCCCAAAAGATTTGCGCTCGTCTCGGATGGTTTGGCAGCCAGAAAGTGTAAAATTTTTGGGCATCGAAGTCGCTAATTGGTACACATTGTGTGACCCTATGTGGCTTCCGCACCCAATTTGTTATTTTCAGCTGTTGTGTGCTGCAAGCATGCAGAACCACCCGTTCCTGGCGGTTTTTTCGCCTTTCAAGTGTTTTTGTTTCTATGGCCGTTTTTTCTGGCCGTTATTTATAAATCGATTGACTATGCAGCCATGGTGAAGTGTAATTTTTTATCTCAGAGTGCGCACTTTGTCCAATTGACTTGTGCTGTTTTTCAGCTATGCTTCCTTGGTTTCGGATCCGCAAGTGTGAGAGATTGCGCGCGAGTTTGAGCCAATTTTAGCCTATGGCTCTCTGACAGTGACAAATTGCTGAGAGTGTCCACTCCGGGCTCCTAAAAATTTGACATATCTCATGACCTTAATGTACAGCGTGGTACACTGGTCCAAATCTGGCTGCAGGGAAGGCAATGATTTGAGTACAACACCAATGGGACAGGCACTTAGCCATGCAAGTACGGACGAACCAGCATGAAAATCTACAAAAATTCAAAAAGTTTCTGAAACTGGCCTTTCAATTTCCTGCGTTGTTCGTGCAGAAACCTCAATTCATTGAAATAAAGTTGCATAATGTCAACAGGGGTTGCTTGCTGATGCTGATGACTGCTCGAGGGTTGTTGTGATGGTCCGGCCGTACTCGGTTGGTCACCAGGCGTTTGCACGACGTAGAATGTGGACATTTTGAGTGGAATAATTGAAGGAGATTTTTATTAGTTGATAATTTATGACTGTATATCCTCCTAATTGATGTACACAACCTTGGGTGTCTGGAAAACAAGTCGTTCATACTTTCGCTAAATGATCAGCAACACCTTGGAAACAAAAAAAACGAAAAAACTACTTGCATAATGTACGGAGTTGATGCAGTGAAAGAGCAGGACGTGTTTATTATTGTCTGCAACGCATGCGCAGGCAATCCAATGAGCTTTTTACAGTACTTTTGAGAGAAACTGTGATTTTTTCCGTTCAGACAACGTCAGTGCATGCACACCGAAAGTTTTGCCATGGAACAGCACCTGGAACACATGTAGCACAATTGTGGTGCGAAAGTATACCAAAGGTACATACAGTATAATACACCACCTGCTACTGCTGCTGAAATGCAGGTGAGTACTCAATGAGTGGTGTACTTACATATATGTAGCTGATGCAGTAAGGGCCCAAAAACTACCCAGAACGCACATTATGACGAATAACGCGGAATAAAATCGCGCGCGGAAAGCCGTATCAGAATTGACTAAAGTGAACACGACATTTACATATATGTACGTGCACCTAATGCAACGAAGAAGCTGGGCGATGATGAAAGATATAGCCAGCTGGAGGTGACAGTGAGAGCTGATGGGGCACTAAGACGGTCCTGCATTGTATGACCATTAGAAATTTTGGGTACAGTGCAGGTGTGATACTGAATGTCGATTTTAAACGAAACTAGTGTACCAGACATAGTGCCTTTTAAAATTTGTCAAAACGTCGACAATCCTATTCATGAGATCCGCTTTGCGATGACGTTGGAGTGACATCTCTTTCATTAAAACGAAATTTTGATTTGATTTCGTCCAGGTTTCGCACAAATGACGTTCTTGGATCAAGGGCTTGACCGTAAATGGCAGCAAAAGCTCACGAGGCGCAAATGGAACGGTCCATGGGAATCATGAGGCAAAAGTCATGAAGCCATGATAACCAGAGCTTGAACAATCTCAAATTTCAACAAGTGCGAACAACGGAAGAACGCACAGAACGGTGCAAGATAAGCTACGCTCAAAAACGGGAACAACGTCATCGGACAACATGTTTTTTATATTTCTGACAGCTGGGCGCTAACAGTCGCACGAGTGGGTGCCACAGCCACGAAGAGCACGAAGCAGTTTGTGTGCAAAACGACTGACGCGCTCATGCATAAAATGATGAGACCGGTCTTCCTTTTCTGCGCCAAAGATCGTTTTCTTTCTTTCGTCATACCTAGACGGATTCACAGATGGTTAGAAATTTGGTGCTAAAGACATGATACCTCTTCCAGGCACTATCCAACCCTAACAACCTATTGAGTTCTCACCGCAAGCGTGATGACGAGTATAATGAAAGAAAAACTCGCGCGGGCGTCATGCAGTTTTTTATTTCTTTTCGCACTCTCTATTCTTCTTCCTTATCATGTATGTGTACTTTGCACGCGATACTATGTGGCTCTACTCTATTTTGCATAAAATAAGAACAAAATGTGCACTCTCTTTGCCATTACAATGTGTGGCAACGCCGGAACCCTAAATAGTAATCAAGCTCGCACAACATCGAAGTGTACGTTGGAGGTATTTTGCAGCTTGATATATGGCACAAGTTATGGGTTTGAACAGTTGTTGGAAAACTTTTCAAGACATCGGGTACCGTGACGCGATTAAAGGATACTTTGATGCAACATCCATTGGGCGGCACCAATTGCACCCGTTAGTTGAGTATGTTTAACAATAGGCGCTTACCCAGTTGATAGCAGAGCAAGCACCAGTATAACTCGACAGCTGGCATGAATCATGGAACCCTTTGCCAGCACTAAATATACCTACGCTCTAGGGTCTGAGAGGGAGCAGTAAGCAAAATGTATTCGCAAAACTTATCAAGGAAACGCAAGGTGTTTCATGGGTTAATGCCGGGCTACACAGGGGTCACAGTGGGAAAAGGAAAAGGCAGAAGGGATACACCGCCAGTTTAGCAAGTTGGGTCTTTTATAGAGTACTGTAGCGTGGGAGAACAAAAACTGGATCCTGGTGCCTAAAATAAACTCATTGGCGTTTATGGGAACTTGGCAAGAGCATTGGGCTTTACTTCTGGCCTGCTGTCCTTGGCTCTCTTATCTTTTCTTGTCCATTGCTCACAAGCAAGTAGGCAAATACTAAACGCAAATATTATGGGACGGCAGTGCGCATAAGCATATAAGCTTCTTGGCAAGCAAAGCGCAGTTCTTTATTGTGCACACGTACGTATGTGATTATGAGTAAAATAATGTGGTGCCAGCAGAAGCAGCTCACTTGTGCCGGCAAAAACGTGCCAAAAATTCTAAGGGTTGGAATCCCAGCACATGGTTGCCGGTCCCGGGCACTTCCGAAAAGCATGAGACTTGAACCCAACAACTTGAAACATCACAGGCAAAGACGGAACCTTTGTCGTACGTTTCTCTCTGTAGGGAGAACAATTTTACGCTCGCGTCAATAATAATAAAAACGCGCACCCATAACATGCGCAAACAAATCAAAAAGTTGTTTATCTCCCTATGTATACGTGAGTGACATAAAAACATTTTGCCTTTGCACCAGGCCGCCATGACGGCTGGCTGAGGCAACTTGCACAAATACCAATGCATGATAACTGAATTTAAGCGCGCATCGTAGCTTACGAACGAGAAAACACGCGCTCGCACAATATAAATGTAACTTTTGCCCGCCAGAACCAAACCGACACCCGACACCATGTGAACCTTACGGGTACAAAGCGCGACCATAGTCGCAGGTCAAGTTACACCGAGGCAATATGCCTATTGATCATGCGCGTGCAAAAATTGAATTTTAGCGCCATGCCAGATTTGGAATGTCAACGAATCAAGACGAGAGTTTATGTGCAAAGCAAAACATATATGTAGTACATGGAGGCACTCGACCGAACTTTTTATGACGTAAACGCCTGGTTCCGTTCCAGCTTTGTGATGTAATTTACGTACATACATGTACAGCAGATTTGCACATCTGGAAACTTGCGGTGAAAATAATAAAGATGGTATAAATCGGAAGGGCTTATGTTGGCATAACAGCGATTTCTTCTTGAATAACCAGCAAGAAAGAAACATCACAAGACTAAGAAGCAGTTATAAATACACCACTGAAGTCCACTAGAAAGAAAACGATATTCGTATATTAGCACCTGTTCTTGCCAGCTGTACAAGCGCCTGAGTAGTGATTGTGACATTGGAAAGCTGGTGTCAGCGCGGGAAAGCTGTGTTGTTCCGTCAGGCATGTGACCGCTTTTGTTTTGCATTTGAGCCACTTGGGGTACACCTCCCAGGCTGCACTTCGGCTCGGGCATTTTTCGGTTGGAAAGATAGCGCGAAGCAAGAGCGCACTCATGCGCTTAGCGCACCTTTCAAAATATTGGGTGCCATGTCATCATTGTATCCAGTATCGCTAGATTTTTAAGCGGTACCCGGCTAAAAACATCATTTATCGCAACCGGTTCAGCTGCACAACGTGGGCCCCAGGGACCTGACCACCGTCCCGACCTTTGCTCTTTGGCACACGCAAATTGGCAGCCCGAAAGTAGAGACGGACAGACGAAGTTCTCAAACGCGAAGCGAAAATTAACGCGATTTCCGCCACAGCTTCATGCCTTTGGTACTTTCTCGCGATAAATCTTTGCTGCACACGGAGTTAAATAAGGAAAGGAAAGAGCAGCTTTTGTCAGCATCAAGCTATGTAATACCTGTAGCATATCTACATAACTTTGTGAAAAGACTGCATTCTTGGCAAAACCACGCCAAAACACTCCGTTGCTGACATCAGGTACATCGGTGTACTACAATTTCAGGCACCTACATACACCCTTTCACATCGCTTTTTCACGATCACCATAGCGTACCAAATAAACGTAATAAAATCATGATGGGGAGAAGCAACATGTAAATTTAGTAACCAAATCAGATCTCCATATGGTGCTCGAAAATCAGAAGCCAGAACCAAGCTCAGAACCTGTTACTTTGAGCTCATTAGCACGCTGCTCATGGTGCTGAAAAAAAACTCGGGTAAAAACTTTCGACGGTTTTCACAATTTTTGTTGGTTGTTGGGTTGTGCCAAAACGACAACGGACTGCGCGGAAAGAAAACCGATACCCAATAACGCATTCAAGTCTATATTTTTAAAATCTAATAACAGCGCGAAAAAAAACTGCCGAAAATGCTGTCTCTGCATGTATACTGTACGTGCAATGGTACTGACTCTTGCTGTAAAGAAGCCAAAGAGAGAACACAAGCCGCCTTATTTTAGTTAAAGTTCCAGTTGGATTTTGGATCGGGCGCAAGTTTCCTTTAATATCCGTCTGCAAATGTTCATTTGCCTACACAAATACTCACAACTAAAGGATTATATGGACCGAAAGGAGGCTCATTCAAAAAATTAGGCATGCATCGGCCACCATGTCTCAGTACGCGAGGACACTCAAAACTCGACTTGCATGTACCACATCCATCCAATATAGAAAAACTCCAGCAACTTTTATCTCGCATCGCAAGCAAGCGCGTCGAAAAATGAACGTCGATATAAAAAGTGGTCGCTCGCGCGCGAACAGGGGACCGCCGCTTATGATTACGGGTTTATCCATTCGGAAATAGTGCCCCCCCCTGTACATGTAGCTCTATCCAGCCATTTGGGGGTTCTTTTCAGCTGAACCGCACACACAAGTTTTTCTTGAACAGAGGAAATTTTCAACAAAGTACAGTTGCGAAGCGAGTTTTCTCACCAAAACGAACGTCTTTCAACAACGAGCGGTTTTTATAAATGGTCTGAACTCAGTATCGCAACTTATAGACAAATGATACCCCAGGCAATATTTTGAATGGTCCACGGAGAATAAAGTTACATAAATGATGAGAGGCTGAAAGTTGTGAAAGGTGTCTCGTGATTAGAATTTCCTGTTAAACCCAGCAGGGGGATTTCCAAGCGTTGAACGTTTTTGAAGTGATCCCTTGCGACGTTGTACATACAATACTTCTGTGACAGTGACCGTCGTTGGTAAAAGTTTTCAGAGCAGGGCTTCACGGAGTTTTGAAGCAGACTGATAAACTGATAAAGCCTTGAATTCTCACAACCTACCATATTGAGCAAAAAGCACAGTCTATACCATCACCCAGCAGAGCCTCTCCAGGAAATCTTGGATAAGAAATTATTCATTTCGTGATTAATTCAATTTACAAGCAACCGCGGCGAGCAAGACGAGAGATGTGGAAACAAAGCTGGAAACGGAGAGAATGTATACATACTGTGCATCAGATATTCAATACTCTATGTGGATCGGGACGGGGGAGGGGGTGGATGCACAGAACGAAACTAATAAAAAATGCGTGTGCACGGATATATGTACAGTATAGGACCGCAGACCGGAAAAGAACCGCGCACAAGCTCAATGTAAAACGGGCAACAGGGGTGCGAGGTACATCAAACGATCAAAGTACCCATTATAATTGTCATCCACGCAGGTGTTGCAATGTGCAGCCGTGCTTCTGAAAACAAGTGAAACTGCGGAGAGAGAGAACAATCAGAAAATACAACGGAGCGCATCCAAATAACTGTAATCAAACGTGTCTCGGTTCATGGCAAGGCACATGTGCGCATTTGTTCATAACCAAAGCAAGATGCACCGACCGCCTTTGCGGCTTAAAGTCACACGGCTACGTTCGAATAGCTTTAGCTAAGACGACCGGAGGACAGCAAGTGAGCGCTGTTTGACGAAAAGTGGCTGCTTGAAAACACGGCCGCACACGATTTTGCGTCACGTCACTCTTTGACTTGCGGTTGGCAAGACACGAGTGCTATTTGTTGCAAAAACGCGTGTCGCAAATATTGAAACACGGAAGGTGCGAGTTTTGACAACAAAACGAATGTAGGTAGTGCATGTACATGTACATATCTGGTCGTCTTTTGTGTGCGGTGAGTGTCACGGAGCCTGGAACCCTCGTTCTATTGTTACGGCTTCAACAACCGTATTTGTTGCTGTTTCATATTTGTGGTTTCTGTGCACATGAGGTTTTATTGGCACTGTTGGCACCAGACAGAACCACGGTAGATAAACAGGACCCTGGATATGCGAAACTCAAAATGCCGAAATGAATCATGCAATTCTTTCTCACTTTCATGATGCTACACACTGTATGTGCTGCGCAGTTTGGCTATATTTACTACATTTATGTAGGTACTGTTCGTCTATTTGGCCATACACTGACACGTTCATGCGCCCTCAACAAAGACCATGAGCTCCATACCAATGAATCGGTATTGTGTGATTTTACAATTTCACGCTTTGCTGCATTCGACGATTGGCTTTGATCCAATACGGGATGCCTAAATCAAGCACGTGCCACCCAGTAGATTAACGGGATTAACGGTCTCTATGGCGCCACCAGCCATGAATGGATTGGGCTCCATGCGCCAGTGATAAATATGCGTCTCGAAACTGATAATTTTATTGACAGAAGTCATTGCTTTAACCAGGGGGTTGTGTTTTGTCATGTTATCGTCCATAACAAGTCGATGAGCAAAGCATTCCCATCCCAATACAACCCAAAAACTGACACAAAGTCCGTGGCTTTACATATGTATAGGTATACATAATGTAGCTTTGATCACATGACCGCATCTATGAAAGGGGTGCAATCGTAAGGAACTACTGTACCACTGTTTGATTCCATGGAGTTCGACAGCAGCAACCATTGCCCGAATGTTCTGTGCAATATTTATGTGATTAGGTACAGGTACACAAGTAACAAAATCTGCGAATTTCCCGTGAATTTGTTTCCCTGAACAGCAAGTTGCGTACAATAACGATCTTGCGACTCGCAACAATTTCGAACGGAAACACGATTTGGGTCGGAGCCAGATTATCATATCAAGGTAATATTTGAGTGGCTGCATGTAGAACGCTTAGACTTGCAGGGCCTGAACGAGAAAAAGCCGATGCATGAGAATAAATTCCCTTTTCCCAAATGTTCAACTCCCCGTTGAATTTAATCGTGTGGTTCCGGGGTCGACAAATGTTATAAAAGGCGACGGACGCTGCTTTCTTTGCACGCGTGTTCGCCAACTGACATGAATTACCCAGTGATATGAATGCAATGCCGCATCATTTCACTCAAAACCCGTCTCGTTGTTTTAGCCCAATAATCTTCATATGCCCAAACACGAATGTAACACGGCAAGCGTTTGTTGCTTTACCCACATTGGTGCCCAACGCATTGGGTGGTGAGACCACGACGAAGGGACAACAACTTCAGTCCAATGCCCTTACTCTTAATTACAAAAGCAGGCGACACATCGGTGTCAAGTCGCACACAGCGGCGGAAACAGTGGCTGATGCAAAACTCTTTCGAAAACTTCCCTTTTTCATGCTGGAAAATTTCCCTCCATGGAGCTCTTCATCACAACAAGCGATGTCAAATTCGAAAACTAAAGTGACGTTTACAGTACCTACTCGAACTCAGGTAGTATTTTTCAACTTTTTTAGTTATTTTATGGCACGTGCGGCAAGGCGACTGTTTATTTTACTTTTCTTTAAGCCAAAACGCTTTTGGCCCATGTCCAGGCGGTGCCTGCACTGTGCTATTACTTGTTGCTTATGTTTGGGCAGAAAACCAAGAAAACCAGCGGCAGAATGTTGCAACTACAAACCACAAGACCAACAAAACAATGGCTTCTTCCACGTTTCCCGAAGGAGCTGTTAAACAAAAATGGTTGTGTACTCCAGTATTACAAGTGATATCCTGCCCATTCTGTGAAACGATCGCACCACCCCGATAAGCCCACATGCGCACAATGATTTTCACAAACCCTGCCCTCTTAAAAAAGTGGGTATGCTTTTCAAAACCCCGTGTCTCATGAGATTTTATGCTTGACTTAAAGTTTCACTAGTCAGAGATCTATCCAATCGGACAGTCTCTACGAGCATGTTGGTGGCGCGCGAAAAAGAACCATCGACTTAATTTGTTTTCAAGCCGACAGTGCTTGGCTGCCAACGCGAACAAGCGGGAATTTCGATGCCAAATGAAAAGCGTTTTCTTTGGTTCAAGACATGCTGCGTTTGACATTCTTCCGAACCCGATATTCGTCATGTGAAAGCAGTTGTGTTTGATCTTCAATGTGTTCTGTTGTCTTTTCCTGAAACTCAGGGAATCATTAATTTGCGAGTCAATCTTGTGTATCTGACACCAAATTTATCTTCATGCGACACACCACGCTGTTTTTTGTTGCGAAAATGTGTCGCCAACTATGAAATCGGCGAGCCCATTTTTCAAGTTCTGCGACACCAAATGAAGTCAAATAAAATCGTCGAACACGCTGAAGATTTACTTTCAAACACCAAATGTTTCTTTAGTGCGATGTACCTATGAGAAGAAAATTTTTAAAGCCACCACCGCAGGCACATTTCTTAAAAAAAAACACGGATGCTCGTTTCCTTCATGAGACCATCAGCAGTTGAAACCAGCGCGGCCATTCAAGAGTGGTGCCACACTTGTATTGGTTCCAGCGCCTGAATTTCTTTTATGATCAGGTAGGACGGACTTTATAAGCGAGCCTTCTGAGAACGGTGAACTGTTATGGTTTTGTGTAACGTCTTGTTGCACTTCAATCACCCTTTCCCAATCATTCTGAGCAATTTGGCTAACATTACAGAGAATTTGCCAAGGAAATTATATTACAGCGGCAACCCAAAGAAAATCTCGACAAACAGAATGTTGGGACCACGTCTCAAACGGTCGGTCACGGTGTGCCGTCGTTTCCTAGTGTTAGTCTGTGAAACATTACGACGCTGTACACCCCTGTTGTGTCTGTTTGGCTATCTCATTGTTGGCGCGGCACTGTTTGTACTGTTGGAACGTCAGAAGGCGAAATCGACCCGACGATTAAGTGCGGAAAAGTTCGTTGGTGGGACTGGCTAGCTTTATGGAGCGTTGGATGTTTTCGATTGCTGCGGAGTGGAACCGCCTTCGTTATGCATGTTCTAACGTCCGTTGGCAGCATTGATGCATCAGCGAGAAGTCGATAGACCTTTCAGAAAGTTTAAAAATCGAGTTGTTTTTTGAAAATCCGAACTTTTTCAATCATTTTCAGCTTCGATCAAATCATCAGCGCAAAATCGCTGGAAATCGCCGATTTCGCCGCAGAAAGCTGGAATGAAACAGACTACAAGGAGCAAATCGAAAAGCGAATCCGAGGCATGACCAATCATCTGGGTCTGAAACCGAAAGACATCGCAGAGTGGAACTTCTTTGGGTCATTGTTCTATTGTGGCACGTTGATAACCACCATTGGATATGGAAACATCGTGCCTTTGACCACGATGGGAAAGATTTGCAGGTGTTGCACCATTGTTGAGTGGATTGTATACATTTTTGTAACTCACTGAAAACAAACTTTAGGAAACTTTAATCTTTGTAACTTTTCCAGCATTCTCTATGCCATCGCTGGCATCCCACTGATGCTCTATGTGCTGGCTGACATTGGTCACATGATGTGTTATGTGATTTGGCGATGTTACACTCAGATATGCCTATTTGTTTGGTTACGGTTAGTTTGAAAATTTTACACTAAGTGAACGATGTGTAATTCAAACCGTAATTTTTTAAATTCAGTATCCGTTCGCAAGCCTACAAATCAGGCGACAATTTCGGTGAATTCCCATTCTCTCTTGCTCTGGCAATCACAGCCGCATGGACACTATTCTGTTCGTGGCTGTTCACTTTGTGGGAGGATTGGTCAATGTTCGACGCTTCTTACTTCTTCTTCCAGAGTCTCACCACAATTGGTTTCGGTTCGTGGTGCATTTGCAAAAACATTTTTTCACAAAAGTTGTTGGATGTATGTATACTGCGCTTACAATTAGATTTGTTTTGCATAGTAGCACGGCACCACCCCAATTATACATTATTCACTTTGACCCTCACCTTGTCAATTCAGGCGACATCACCCCGGCCGAGATCCGAAGTGCGAACGCTAGTTTCCTTCTGATCGTAATCGGCCTATCGTTGGTGTCAATGTGTTGGAATTTGATGCAAGCAAAACTCGAAAATTTATCCGACGAATTATCGCAGAAAATCCACGAGACCCTGATCGATCAAGAGGCTGAGGATACTGACCGTCTTGATTCTGCAAGGCAAATGCTAGCCCCCGAACGGAAGAACAACACCGGCCAACTGGCTACAGTAACTCAGAATAGGGATCATACCGTAACTCAGCCGTACGGTCAGTACAGACCCAAGTTGAGTCTCATATCAGCCACCAAACCCAGTCATGTCGAAGTTCAACGTCAAATCGCTCGACTTGCTTCCAAACGGGGACACCCGTTGTGGGGCAGGTTGCTGACGGAGTCTAAGATGAATGCACTCACAAAAGAGTGGCTGGCAAAAGCGAATCAGCGGCATGCCACAACACAGACTGTCAATCTGATGGTATGTATGAGTATTGGAAGTTTGGGCTGGGGGTTTGCAAATTGGACGTTTGCCTGCCAATTGGACGTTCGGAGTTACTGTATGTACTTGCACGCGCTCGTGTGTCACAGACCAGGTCATCGTCAGTGCGAATGCACCAAAAAATGAGTTGGAAAGCCGCGAGCTCAAACTGTGCATCGTGTTTCTGGTTGCTTGTTTCGACCTTTCTTCACAGTTTGGCGGTGCACCAGGTCACACCAGGCCAACGCACCGGACGGTCACAAGACCCCAAAAAAACGTCACAGCTTGTGCACAAAATTGCCAGTCATCATAAAGACTAGATTGCTTGTTGTTTTCAGTTCGATTCGTCATGCCAAACCGACCTCATCCACATTTCACGCCCACAACAAACGGTGGTGTCAGGTCTGGGCACTATCCCATACGTGCTGTATAACACCGATGAAAGGTTGCCCTACAAGGAGACCATCAAGCGCGTGAAACATCAGCCGCACACCGACACGTGCAGGGAGAATCTGTCGCAACTGAAGACGATACTGTCGGAATGTCACGACATTGTGGGAAACAAGGACAGTAAAGACAAACAGTGATTCTGTTCTGCTGGTATTGTGTGAAACATCATTGTTTGTCCCAAACCATCAATATTGATCGTGTCATAGGAAAAGCAACACTGTAACGTAGTGGAGTAACATGTTTAGAGTCAGAACTTGTATCGTCATTTTGTTTCTCGTCGTTGACGAACACAAGCAAAAACTAAAAGTCCTAGGTGCAGGGGGTCTGATCTTAGTTTTGGCGATTTTGCAACAAAAGGTGGGAGGTGCAGCACGATCAGCAAAACGATCTAGCTTGCCCACTCTGCTGTGAAAAACAACGGGTGTTCGTGAATGCAAGTGCAGCAAGATTAGCATAAAACAACAACAAAATGGCAACTTCATTAATGTTGTTGTAAGACCTGTAAGTGGTCGTCTGCGTCGTACTTTCCCCCTCCGAGTTTCAGAAGTATCAGACCATCGACCGCAACATATCCAACAGATAAATTTCTGGTGACTGTTTTTGATCGAAAGCACTATGATGTTTCAATATATACAAGTCGCAGTTCTTGTTCTTGCAGTCGATGACATGAATGGTAAGTGTCTGATGAGACAGAAAGATCAGACTAACATGTGCTGTATTTCTAACAGCGAAGATTGACGGGCGATACTGATTTTGGCATACTGTATTACAGGGAGCTCATTTCAGCCCAAATGCACCAGTCCTGGTCAGCACATTTCAAAACGTGCGACACGAGTAGTGCTGGAACGAACGCAATGGTGAAAATGTACCTGCAAACGTACCATTTAGACACTTGTTTCACTCACTATTGCGGATATGGTCAGCCGGTGTATGATCACACAAAGGGATGGGTTAGACTGATTGGATGAACTTCCATTGAATGGGTCGTGTGTACGCTTTATCGATCACATTAGCAGGAGCTGAAAAATGCATGTCGGTAGGAAAGACCGTCCCAGAATTCAAATTGCTTGGTAGCTCCCTTGATTCCGAAAAATGAAACTTCTTCGAGCTTAATTGAGACTGTCTTCAAGAACATTGCAGCAAACAGACAACGTGTTTGACGGGTCACAAGCATCGTTCAACCAGCACAACGCGTTCGAAAGAGGCAAATTGGACACATTTCACAATGTCGCATTTTACGGATGTCGTTTTTTGCTGGTGATGCCGCACAGCCAGACAACTATTAACTTGTCAAGATGTCTTTGATTGGATAATTAACCAAGCTCCATAAAAGTAAGATGAGAAGCATTTTTCGATTTTCCCAACACCAAATACCTACACACATCTACAACTGGATCGGCCAGTCAAGCTGCATTCGTTATCCTTGTTTTGTAGCTGTGCTTCGCCGCGGCTTCCATGACAAATCACGATTTTTCCAATATCTGGATCTTAAAGCGCCACAGCTCATTTAACAAAAACCACAAAGGATCGACGAATAATCGTCATCAATCAGACAATTAAAGTTTGCAATCTGCTGCGGCAGATTCCGTTTCCGTAAAATCGACATACCAAGATCAATTTTGAACTGCCAGAAGACCACCGAATAACGGCCATGGTGTTGGACCTGTATGACGAACGCAACGTAGACAGCTCGAATTGGTGTCTTGATTGGGTACGGCATGAATTGAGTATGATTATGGTTCTTTGAGACAACTTCGTACCTAATGTACATGATTGCAGGTGATGTTAACAGACGCGGTCGCACGGGACTGTTGGATCGCAGAATACTCGAGCGCCTGGGCATTGCCGCAGCCTCAATATTACTACTGGCTGAAACCAATGTGCGCTTTTCAGCTTCTTCCAAGCAAACTTGGATTAAGAAATCGAACGTTTTTCAGAAAGGGTCAGATGGCGAAAGACCTGCGTTTGTATGGTGCCAATTACGATTCATGTGTGCAAAAACTGCGATCTCATTCTGCCAGATGGCGGGCATATTAGTTTGCTGTATCGTGGCTTTCGCAAGTTAATCAAAAAAGTGCAGTAAAGCATGTGGTATTTATTTTCCGTTCATTAAAATAATTGTCACCTAGGGTGATCGAGCAACTGCGGAAGCCTTTGATGAGGCTGGACCTCGGCTGTTGTTGCACCTTGAGAGATGTATTATATCCAGTTTAATGCTCAAACCTGTGCTTCCAATGTGCTGAATAAGGATAGCTTTTCAATTGAATTCGAGTTCCAAACTTCTCCAAATATCGAACTTTTGTGCCACTTTACTGGAAAGCACTATTCTCTTTTTTATGCTCGGAGCATATTTCTCTCTTGTATGTATCGTCATTTTATATCGTGCAGCGTTCAAAGGTTGGAAAGGGCTGGCCAACACGCTTAAAGTTTCCCAAGTCCGGCTGAGAAATTGACTGTCAAACGGTCAAGATGACTTTCATGGCACATTGTGTTGTCAAACTGAGACGAAAGGCTCACTTATCGAAATTTTGACCAATGCGCGAATTGGACTTCGTGATTTATTTACAGGACAGCGAGTGGCAACCATGTGTGTATCAAATTTCGGTGAACGGAATGTGTTGATGTCACAATGTTTCTTCCGCGAGATTCTATTCATTCTAACATCTTCCTTTATCACCGATTTGAGACCTTTCCCTTTGCTCTACATCAATCGTGACCATTCCATCTTATCATCATGTTCGCAACTAACACAAAGGAGACCCGCATCAGCAACAGAAACACTGAAATGAAGGACGTGAAAAATGCAAAGAAACCGACCCCCTCGCTTCATTGCGAGGAAGGGTCCGAATGTTGTGGTAAGTGTGGTTGACGCAAAAGGAGTAAAAATACCAGTTGAGTTCATCAATTTGGAGCATCTTATCGAAAAAAGAACCTTCGTTGGCTTCACATACTGAATTTGATTAACATGCAGCTGGAGTGACAGGATGAAACTTGGTAATCGGATTGCATCAGACCGGCTTCGGTCACGTGAGAACTCCGACTTGAAGCGATAAAAGATTTAGTGGAGCCATTAATTTCCACCACAGCGTAAAAGTGCGTTGTTCATTTTTGGCCTGCGAACAATTTGCGGTGGTCGAAATTTAGTGGTACCAGGAGCATGGGACTGACGATATCCGGGTGCACCTGTCCCATTTGGGGAAACAGGTTTAAACTTGCCAGACAAAAACGTGCTGTGCAACTCATGGTGGGTACATATCTCGACAGTTGATTGAAAGTACGTTAAAAATTCCATCTGAAACTGACACATGATTTTCGATAATGATCAAAATTAATTTTTGCGGTTCAACCCACGTTCAGCTGCTGCTATGTAATTTCAACGAGCAGAACTGAAACATCTGCTGCAGCTGGCACCCACGGTCACGTTCATGGCGGGCCGTCGACAAACTCGAACAAAGTGACAGCGTTGGCCCACCAGTTCTTGGTCACCGCCCTGCTCACTGTGTTCTGCTATTCAATTCGCTACGAACCTCGAACCGACACGTACACAGCATCGTGCGCAGCCTGCGAAACTGTGTGTCAGGTATGTTTATGGCTATACATTGTTTCTGTGGAATAACATACCGGTTTGACAGGTTTAGAGCAATTTCAGGCACTGATCGAAGCGTGCTTGAGTCACGGTTGGGCCCAAGTTGCAACAGTCATAAAGAAATTGTATTTGCACGCCACACCCATCTCGATGATCGACATTTGCGGACCGACGAACACCCCAACGAAATACGGAGTCTTCCCCATCGCAATCTACCACGTGAAACACATCTGCAAGATTTCTCTTCAGAAACTAGGTCTAAATGGATCGTTGGGAAAACGTCGACTGAACAACCTCAACCACTACAAGACGTATCCAACACTGTCGAATGGGGTTATGGTTAGTTAGCATTCTTAACTTTCATTAGTTTTTTGGTGCAAATATTTGATCAAAGTTTCAGAAACAAATGTGCTTCTATTCATCACAATTGGCAGAGGCAAACTTTGTGGAACTGATCCCGCGACTGTTTAATACAACAGACCTTGAACCGGAAGCAGAACTGATTTCGAACGCGGATGTAATAGCTGCAATTCAAGTGAGTCGGTTTGTTTGATTACGATCAGCCTTAATTGGCATAAATGACCTGATTTGTTGCCACTGTTCAGCGATTGCAACGAGAGAGCGACGGAGGATCCGAATGGTCGCTCCCTGTGACCTCCACCGCCATCAGCGACACCGATCTGCTGTTGTCCACAGGCTGTCAACTGATCGTTCGGGTCATGGTTGAGGACGTGTCTTGCAGTGACCGAGTTGTCGATGGAGTTTTGTGCGAGATCAAGATTGAAGGTTAGTAGAACAGACTGTTCCAGACAGTGCTAGACAAACGCAAGAAAGAATGCACAGGCATCAACGAGCACAGTCTACAGCTGGTGCGTGCGGACACAACGAGCTACCTCATGTTGTACATGGGTTCTCAGGATGAAACCGAAGAATGTGCTGCCGCAGTCCGACAGTCATTGTATTACAGGGAATGTAAGTCATTGTGCTCTTTCATTCGAATACCAAGTACATACCACATACCACTACAAAACAAAGTGCGCTTGTAAATGTTTGACGTGTACTGGAAGCTATATTGCAGTCAACCGAAGAATCGGTGTGTTGAGTGCCCAAAAGTGGAAGGAGCACCTTGACAGAGGGTATCTCGAAAATGATCGAATCGCCTATCTATATCTGAGAAGACACGTCGCTGTCAAATATCGACCAGACCTGCTGTCGCTGATGCAACATCACCAAACAATCGACTGCATTCAGAACACACCCTTATTGAGCGACGACGAAACGCAACTGGATGATGAATAAGTGACCGAACGTGGCAAGAACAAAATTGACTCGAGTACTAAACCGATCAATGATTATAGTAAATTGTATGTCGGAAAACGGGTGATATTTTACAGGGTTAGATAATCAAACGCATAACAATTGTGAAACGATTCCGAAAGGCAAAGGGAAAGGTGCTCCCCTTCAGCGATCACTTTGGTGGAATTGATCACGAACACATACACACTCACGCGTGTGCCAGTATAAAACAATATATAACTAGTGAGCGCTGAAGGGAGTTACCAATTGAACTCAGAGACCACTGATTTTCTGACTTCATGGCAATACGCCTGATTCTACTGGATTGTTTAGCGCGATATTTTAAAAACCACTGATTTTCTGGCTTCATGACAATACCGTAATGTACAAAGACTGATTCTGACGGATTGTTTAGTGCCAGATAAAATGATATTACTGTATGTTCAACGTTTATTATTTCGTGATGAATTATACGTTTGAAATGGATTATACAAACACATAGGTTCAGAGTGGTACCGCGCCTAAGGTGCTTTCACATAGCATGCGGGTTGCGGGTCGTGACCTGGCCACAACCCACATTTTTTGTCCTTTCACGTAGTAAAATGCGGAACAAGATTCTCCGGGCCTCAACAAGATTCCAATTGGGAATGTCAATGAATAACAATGATTAGCTGAACAAAAGAACTGTAATATAACATACCGAATTGCAACAACACGGCACTGATTCGGAACTAAATGCACAAGCCAAAAATAAAGGGAGCTGTACTCCGAGAAAGACGGCTGGACTCCGAGAAAGACGGCTGTACTCCGAGAAAGACGGCTGTACTCCGAGAAAGACGGCTGGACTCCGAGAAAGACGGCTGTACTCCGAGAAAGACGGCTGTACTCCGAGAAAGACGGCTGTACTCCGAGAAAGATGGCTGTACTCCGAGAAAGACGGCTGTACTCCGAGAAAGACGGCTGTACTCCGAGAAAGACGGCTGTACTTCGAGAAAGACGGCTGTACTCCGAGAAAGACGGCTGTACTCCGAGAAAGACGGCTGTACTCCGAGAAAGACGGCTGTACTCCGAGAAAGACGGCTGTACTCCGAGAAAGACGGCTGTACTCCGAGAAAGACGGCTGTGCTCCGAGAAAGACGGCTGTACTCCGAGAAAGACGGCTGTACTCCGAGAAAGACGGCTGTACTCCGAGAAAGACGGCTGTACTCCGAGAAAGGCGGCTGTACTCCGAGAAAGACGGCCGTACTCCGAGAAAGACGGCTGTACTCCCGAGAAAGACGGCTGTACTCCGAGAAAGACGGCTGTACTCCGAGAAAGACGGCTGTACTCCGAGAAAGGCGGCTGTACTCCGAGAAAGACGGCCGTACTCCGAGAAAGACGGCTGTACTCCCGAGAAAGACGGCTGTTGTCGCGACTGTGGAGCTGTGTAGTATAGTGTGTGTTGTGTGTTCTCTCTTAACTGTTGTCACAACAAATATTGAGCTTCAAGTTTTAGCTAGTTCAAGTTTTATTTTAAGATCCGTAAATTGGTGTTAGAAAAGGTACGAAAAGGTTGGGGAAATATGAGACACTCAAAGGAGAGAATGAAAATCAAAACTAAACATGCAGTCAGAATAAGATGCGCTCTTGCGCGATACAAAGGATGATTAGTCATTTAGTTTTTACGTGGCTTGGGTCTGTATAGTCTGTTGATTATATTTCGACATAGTGTATAAGCCCCATTCAGCGATGTTTGGAGCGGGCTGGGTCGACGCCATTCTAAATGAATGTTTCAGGCATTGCCAACTCATTCGCAGAGCCATTGAACATTGTTGGTGCTGTGCGATGACAGGCCACGTGTTTTTGCGCCACGCGGCAAACAATGTTCAATCAGTCTTTTGCCTGAGTTAGCAATGCTTGAAACATCAAGAATGGCGTCGACCCAGCCCGCTCCAAACATCGCTGAATGGGGCTTATACACTATGTCGAAATATAATCAACAGACTATAGAATTACATTAAAAACTAACCACAATCATGTGCAAATCTGTGAAAACATTATCGCATGAAATCAATGCTGCAGTCGTTGTAATATTCTGAATTGTCTCACCTTTGTTGGAAAGAAGATGCAGGCAAGATTAAATGTGATGTTGCCAAAAGGAAATTGGATATGTTTTTGCATGAGAACATGACAAGTGAAAGTTAAGCGAGTGTGTAGCCGCCACGTCTGCACACGACCGCACCGCAGCCTGGCTCCGTGAGGTTACGGCAGTACTGGGCGTACCGGCACCCCGCAATCTCACGGCTGCCAGGGTAACGATGCAATCGTGGCTTACAAAGCCGCGACAGCTGTACTCCGAGAAAGGCAGCTGTACTCCGAGAAAAACGGCTGTACTCCGAGAAAGACGGCTGTACTCCGAGAAAGACGGCTGTACTCCGAGAAAAACGGCTGTACTCCGAGAAAAACGGCTGTACTCCGAGAAAGACGGCTGTACTCCGAGAAAAACGGCTGTACTCCGAGAAAAACGGCTGTACTCCGAGAAAGACGGCTGTACTCCGAGAAAGACGGCTGTACTCCGAGAAAGACGGCTGTACTCCGAGAAAGACGGCTGTACTCCGAGAAAGACGGCTGTACTCCGAGAAAAACGGCTGTACTCCGAGAAAGACGGCTGTACTCCGAGAAAGACGGTTGTACTCCGAGAAAAACGGCTGTACTCCGAGAAAAACGGCTGTACTCCGAGAAAGACGGCTGTACTCCGAGAAAAACGGCTGTACTCCGAGAAAAACGGCTGTACTCCGAGAAAAACGGCTGTACTCCGAGAAAAACGGCTGTACTCCGAGAAAAACGGCTGTACTCCGAGAAAAACGGCTGTACTCAGAGAAAGACGGCTGTAAACGGCTGTACTCCGAGAAAGACGGCTGTACTCCGAGAAAAACGGCTGTACTCCGAGAAAGACGGCTGTACTCCGAGAAAAACGGCTGTACTCCGAGAAAGACGGCTGTACTCCGAGAAAGACGGCTGTACTCCGAGAAAAACGGCTGTACTCCGAGAAAAACGGCTGTACTCCGAGAAAGACGGCTGTACTCCGAGAAAGACGGCTGTACTCCGAGAAAGACGGCTGTACTCCGAGAAAGACGGCTGTACTCCGAGAAAGACGGCTGTACTCCGAGAAAGACGGCTGTACTCCGAGAAAGACGGCTGTACTCCGAGAAAGACGGCTGTACTCCGAGAAAGACGGCTGTACTCCGAGAAAGACGGCTGTACTCCGAGAAAAACGGCTGTACTCCGAGAAAAACGGCTGTACTCCGAGAAAGACGGCTGTACTCCGAGAAAAACGGCTGTACTCCGAGAAAAACGGCTGTACTCCGAGAAAAACGGCTGTACTCCGAGAAAAACGGCTGTACTCCGAGAAAAACGGCTGTACTCCGAGAAAGACGGCTGTACTCCGAGAAAGACGGCTGTACTCCGAGAAAGACGGCTGTACTCCGAGAAAGACGGCTGTACTCCGAGAAAAACGGCTGTACTCCGAGAAAGACGGCTGTACTCCGAGAAAGACGGCTGTACTCCGAGAAAAACGGCTGTACTCCGAGAAAGACGGCTGTACTCCGAGAAAGACGGCTGTACTCCGAGAAAAACGGCTGTACTCCGAGAAAGACGGCTGTACTCCGAGAACAGCAGCTGTACTCCGAGAAAGACTCACAAGTCACAACGTTACTTCCGCGAGATTCTATTCATTCTAATACCTTCCTTTATCACCGATTTGAGACCTTTCCCTTTGCTCATACACCAATCGTAACCACTCATTGCGCCAGTGACGTCTTCTCTGTCCTCCACTACTATTTCTACGCACTACGGTCAGAAAATTGACTCGCAGTTGGCCGTGAAAGTGACAAGTTCGATGCGTTGCTGCTTCATCCAAGTGTTTTGCGTGTGTCCTTCTGCAAAGCGGCAGGCAAGAGGATCCATCATTATGAAATGAAAAGATGAGGGCTGAACAACCTGATAAATATTCCGTTTGAACACACGACGGCCAGAAAACTGACTCGTCTTAAATGCAGCAGTGCATGTATCAACCCTCGGGACGTGTCGATCGCGTCGTCCAAGTGACGAGCACATGTCCAGCTGTAATGTTGCAATACCGTAGACAAATGGACTTCGGATGTGAAATGAGAAGATCCACAACCTGTGAAATATAGAGGAAGAGAATGACAGCGTGATTCTCTTGTAAAAAACAATATTCATTCTTTAATTTACACCGCATAAACTGCTGTTGTGCGATTTGGTGGTTCCTGCGAGGTACGATCCTCGTGTTTCGCGCAGGCCGAGCTACCGTAATCCTGCTGATTTTGTCACGGATTACCAAGAAAATAAGGAATATGAATAAAACGTGGCGTCAAAAATTGGCCGCGGGTGAAATTCATTTCGATACAATGTGTCAAGACTTCAACAGAATCTCGACAGAAGTATTCAAGTTGGACTTGATACCCGAAGAAGTCGCTGCCCGAACCAGCGAAATCGTCGAGAAATGCCGTACGCGTGCGATGCTTTTCGATGATCTCAAGCCGTTGAAGAAATTGGCGGAATGGCTCGATATCGAGAGGAGCAAGAAAAAGGAAAAAGAAGATTGGCTGCAGCGCGTGCAAGAATTGATGAGTTGTGCCGAACAAGCCACCGTCGACTTGCCTGAAGAATGTCCAGCCCCTGTGCCCGAACAGCCCACGAGCCCCCCTGTCGAATGCCGCAATTGCGAAGAATCGAAGGAAAGTGCCGTGGAACGAGCTGAGAATGTGAAGAAGGTGAAGGAACGAAGAAAGAAAAAGAAAGAGAAAAAGAAAGTGAAGAAAGAGAGGAAAAAGAAGAAGATCAAGGGACGAAAGAAGAGACGCCGTCGGCCGAAGAAACAAGCGGCGAATAACTGCCACGTTCGCAAGAAGCCGTTCGATTGTGCCACGACGACGAACGATGACGCGGCCGATTGGATGACGTGGTCGATTGATGTGGCGTCGATGTGCGACGGTGTGAAGAAGGAAATGGCCGCGCGAGGAAGGAGTGTAAAGAAGAAGAAGAGAACGTAAATTAGTTCTAGGTCCTGATTTGACGTGTAGTTTGGAAAGCGGTGAAAAATGATATTGTGATGGAGTGATTTTCCACCATATTTCTCTGTAAACGCCCACTTTTCTGTTCACATCCCCTGGTGGAAGGGAGGAGGAAGAGAATGACAGCGTGATTCTCTTGTAAAAAACAATATTCATTCTTGAATTTACACCGCATAAACTGCTGTTGTGCGATTTATAGATCCAAGCTCGAGTGTCCCTGCGATGCAGTGACGTCTTCTCTGTCCTCCACAATAATTTCTTCACGCTGCTGACCTAGACCATACCGTATCACCCTGAATTCTTACACACTTAAAATGTTTCTGGTTACTGTAGCCACGTCGCGTGTGGCTTTCGTGTGAGCCAAAGATCATGAAACATTTAGCGGGCGTTTGTGTGTGTTGTACATCGGCTAACCGCTCGAGACGTGGCTACAGTAACCCGAAACATTTTAACTGTGTAGGAATTCAGGGTGATACGGTCTGGTCTAGATCTGCAAAGCACGGCTGGTTTGCCTTTATTCAAGATTGTGTGAATGTGTGAAAAGGCTCACTTTGTTGCCCCACTGCTCCAAACCTAACGATAGTGGTGTGCATCTGGCGTCTCGTGTGTTTGTGTTGCATATAAAGGCAAACTACGCCAACACGAGCCCGATTTCGCAGCTGGCAGAATAGTGAAACATTCATACGTGGCTGCTGATTTGGGAAATGTTACACGTTGAAGACCACAAAGTGGAGCATGATGATTTTCTCTTTCTATTCGTTTTAAATACACACCGCCTTCGAAATCGGGCTCGTGTTGGTGTAGTTCGCCTTTACTTTCAAAATGGCACGGCAATATTCTGTTGGTAGAACTTCGTGGACTTCGTGGAACGGCAAACCCACAATATGAGTTCCTGACGATGCACGATCATCTTTTCCTGCAAAAATGGTTTTGTCAATGTTATTCTACACAACTTGGTGACGGCGTCAGAATTTTCATTGCATATCTTACCGTAATCTCTTTAGGCAACAACAGCGCTTCTGAGATCGATTTGGATATCAGCGGAGTTAGGGCGCGGCCATGCAAACGCGGGCGCGGGTCGCGGGTCACAAAAATATTCTATGTTTTAGACCCGCTCCGCGTTTGCATGGCCGCACTTGCGGGCGCGGGTCGCGGGTCAGAAAAATATTCTATGTCCCAGACCCGCGTCCGCGTTTGCATGGCCGCACTTGCGGGCGCGGGTCGCGGGTCACTCGAAACATTTCTTTGGCTGGGCTTGTAGCGCGCGAAAACTGTAGTGTTTTAAAGCAGACGAACTGTTCTTAGTCCAGTCGCCAGGAAATCAATTGTTTGTTTTTTATATTGTAACAAAAACTCGTGAAGCGCACCTTGAACACTTTTTGTTTAATTGATTTTGTTTGAATGCAACAAGCAGTTATGAAGTAAGTGGTTGTGTGAATTAATTTGACTGCATTTGGGTGGCACGGCCTGGTCGTGCACGTGCACTAGAACAAGAATGTATAGCACGCAGAAGTGAACCAATCAGCGTCGTAGAGCCTACGTCGCATACATGCACTCGCAGTCGTCTATTTAATCAGCTGCATTTGTTTGTGTGTCAGCTGCCGGTCGCCCACTTCCACGGTCGCAGTCTGCCCGTGTTCGTGCGCGATGACCGAATCCATCCATCATGACGAAATTGGCTCACAACGCCACCCGCTGCACAATCGTGCGCTTGTTGGACGCCGAGGCGGCATTATTAGATCGGCGTCTGCACAACCGCAACTTCGATGACGACAATGTGTAGCCGCTGAACCGTTGGACTTCGGTCCACTTATCCTAACCCAACGGCCCTCTTCAGAGCCACCACCTACAAATCATGGTTTTATTGTGACATTTGATGCTCACATTTTCAATTTTTTGCACTTAGTTTCAGTGTGATGTTCCTACCCTAGAGTTTGAAGTTTTGTTGCGTTGGTGATGTGTGTATTATTTCTTTGTTTCTGCAATATGACCCCGAAACACAGACGCCCCAATAATAAACCCAAAACCAAACGACGTTCACTAAACAATGCTTTATCTCCAACAGCCACGTAAATCTGCCAACTCACAAACCAACCACAGCCCAACTGACACGTATCACAGCAAAACACACAATAAGAACACACGCACGTGGGAATGTTTCATGATATTGGTGGCAGGCAACAGGGAAGGCTTAAACATTACTCTCTAGCCAACAGCCGGCATAATGCACTGCACTAAAGAACAGAATTTATTGTGGCGACTAGTCTAAACAGTTCGTCTGCTTTAAAACTGTAGTTTTCGCGCGCTACAAGCCCAGCCAAAGAAATGTTTCGAGTGACCCGCGACCCGCGCCCGCAAGTGCGGCCATGCAAACGCGGACGCGGGTCTGGGACATAGAATATTTTTCTGACCCGCGACCCGCGCCCGCAAGTGCGGCCATGCAAACGCGGACGCGGGTCTGGGACATAGAATATTTTTCTGACCCGCGACCCGCGCCCGCGTTTGCATGGCCGCGCCCTTACGAGGATGGATGATGTTGATCGAAGCCATCTCGAGGATGATTGGAAGTCCGTTGAGTTGAGCGCTGCTGGAACAGAAGTTTGGAAAATGAAGATAAATGAATGAGCGAGAAAATCACATCAATTGAGGAAACAATTTGATAAAACACATAAACAGTACCAAACACTCATTGAATGTGTTTTGAAAAAAACGCGTGCGTCTGGTGATACAAAGTCACAAAATTCACAAACTAAAGGCGGTCTACGGGAGGTTGTCACTCAGCCCCCGAATACCGTAACCCACCGTAATTTTGATCTGCAAGGATCGTGTCGAGACCATTTTGTTTTTTATCTATGTTGTGCGTGTTAGCGCCAACACCAACCAACATTTTGAAGTTTTGGTGATCGACGCGCACGATGACAATTTCCAGCTTGCTGCCGCTAATACACGTGTCCGATAAGCAGCGATCAGCATGGGTCTCGCAACGATCTTGCTTGCGGTGGGTTACGGTATTCGGGGGCTGAGTGACAACCTCCCGCAGACTGCCTTTATGTATTATATTTTAGCAATCTTTGTGGTGAACTTTCTGCTTCAAGAATGTACCATAAAATAGCTCGTTTTCTGCCCTCACACAGCCCTACAAAATTTCTGATCAAATCACATTTGTATCTCTCGCCGTTAAAATTCAGGTACGATGTGTGACGTTCGACAGCAACATGTGAATTTGGAGTGATGTTTCAAGTTATGGCTGAACAAGAATGCACACGTTGCGCAACGTCATCGAGGTCCTGAAACATTTTGGAAGTTTGGCCTGCCTGGCCACGCCTATTCATTCCACGTTTATATTGATGACGTATTTTACTTCTTAGTTTTCAAAATTTTGCTTTGTGTTTTATTTCCTGTCCTCTTTCAGTTAAAAGGTGAATCTGCTTGATTTTTAATCTAACGTTGTCTGGTCACCGTTGGTCTACAAGAGCCGCCTCGTGCATCGTGTTTGAGTGTTGGTTAACCAAAAGGTAAATAAGACTCTTGTCCAAATTTCTTGAAAACCCCGTTCAATTGTTAGGGTTTGGTGACCATCGAGTAGCTAAATCTTGCGTGTTTTCGTTCTTACTATCATGTCCATTAGCTTAGCAAACTTGGCTGCCACGGCGGACCACAATCAGAACCATCATCAAGCAGACAATTTGATAATCATGCCATCGACGGTGTGTCGCTTGATACAGCGCAGCCCAGATGTTTGTTATCATGCCCATTCTTAGCACCGCAATCGTTGGTGTCATCGGTGTCCAGTATTGTCCACTATTTCTTTTTGGAGTACTACAGAAAGCTGAAGACGCGACTTTGTGCTTTTCAGGTTTCTCCCGCGCGGCTTGACGGGTTTCGAGAACGTTGTTTCGTTTCAAAGCACGCCGTGTTGGTTGCAGGCAGGTATACGTGTGGGTGGGAGAGATTTTCAGTGGCTTTGTTCGTTTTATATACAGTATATGGGCCCAAGAGAAAAAATTGGATTTGACCACTTGTGAAAATAATCATGGCACCCAAACTAATTTACGTGTAATCGACACGACATTTTGAAACATTTTCCAAAAAAATTTGATGCTCATTTGATCAGTGACAGGCCTGGCTGAAACATTGTGTACTGGGTTATCAGTCACTTTGTTATCATGCCTTGTTATCATCGACGGCTTGTCACTGTCAATACAACTGTGCGACTGATGTTAACTACGCATAAGTTTGACGCAGTATCATGCCCATTCTTTACACCGCGACGCTGACTCTACTATTATAATGCACCTGTGTCAGCAGTATTCCTCTGGCATAAAGTAACCCCCTGAACTGACACACCTTTGACTTAGTTTGGGCTTTTTAGGTTCCTTCAGAGGCGCTGCTCGCTCTGCGTTGTTGCCGGCCTTTGTGAAGATCTATACCTTCATTCTTGTGGTTTTTTTCGTTCAGCCGGAGTTCCAGGTATGGGCAATCCATCGGCTCATGGCACTTTTTATACACACAGCGCATGCAGCAGCGCACGCCATTTTCTAAACAAAATGTACACTTTGAGCGAGTGGCATACTTTAATGACCGCTTTTTAATTTATCCGGTTTTTATTTGCTGCTTGCCATAACACTTTTCTGCACTGTTGCAAAATTTGGGGATGTTTCAACGGTTAACTGCAGAAAATAGATTCATTCATTGACGGCAGTAAAGGTGGAGTTATACTTGTCCATTTTGGGCTGGTAGACAATGAAGACAAATGTTTGTTTGAATCATATTTTGTGATAGAGTTCGGGCTTATGCGTGTTGTTGACGTTACCATGTTGCTTCTGATGCAATAAAAAAAAACTTGGGCACTAATTTCGACCAGCGTAAAAGTTGTTCCCCTGCACCAAATGAAAAAGTTTTATGCTGGACGAAATTTGTGCTTTTACTCTATCACAAAATATGACTATAACAAAAATTTGTCCTCATTGTCTACAAGCCCAAAATGGACAAGTATAACTCCAGCTTAATGCAGCATGCGTGTGCGTGCGAGTGCCATGAGCTGGCGGATTGCCTATACGTGTGTGGCAGAAATTGTCTGTCTGTTTGTTGGTTTTTTCGTCACTTGGGTTCAGATCCAGCAATTGGAACCGACCATCTTTGAAAATCATGGGCACCCAAAAAGAGTTGACATGTCTCTTTGTGCCCAATGTTTCTCGTGGCTCCCTTCTGGTGGAATTATAGTCGGGCTGGAGGCTACTACCGGCGACCAGCGCGTGTTTGCACATGTAGGTGTGAAACAGTCGAAACTTGTTTATGGGTGGAATTTTCGAAACGGTGTAAAGGTCAGTTGGGCGTAAAGGTCGGTGTAAAGTTCGGTCGAAAGCTCGGTCGGCGTAGCTCGGTGTAAACGTGAAACATTGCCTGTTATTATCGTGGAATGTTTCAAGTTTACACCGAGGTCTATCACACTGAGCTGTCGACCGAGCTTTCAACCGACCTTTACACCCAACTGACCTTTACACCGTTTCGAAAATATTACCCTATAACAGACAAAACACGTTAAGAAGAATCCCATTGTCACACTTTCAAAGTAGTGGGCATGATCCGCAAGTATTCGACTGGTTGCCGAGCCCAAAAATTGGTCGGTGCGCCCGAAATTTACGAAGTTGAATCGTTTGAACTTTTTTTGGCAAAATTTCAAAATTTCAATTTTGGTTATAACGACGCGCACAACAATTTGAAGCTCCTGAAAGCTATGTATAACCAAATGTTTAACTGTCTAACGTGTAACTGTCCAACTCACCTGCGGACTTTCAGGATCACTATTATGGATCTGTCCAAATTCCCATACATCGCCCACATCAATGGCATCGGGTACACTAAACCATCGCCGAGGTTCATTGGCGAACTCAAAATGAAATGTCCGTCAATACAGTAAGTGGAGTCACAATTAATGGGTGGAAAACACATTGTTGGGCTATGCGATGGATGTGACATTTAGTCGGTGCACATACTTTCCACTTCTGAAGAACAACCAAGCGTATTGGGGACTCAGATTCCTTGAATTTCGTTGATAAGCTATAACTAAGCAACGATTGAATCACAAGCAGTCAATCGTCGCTGTATAAGACAAGACATGTCAAGTATGTAACTCAGTGAGGAGGCAGTGGCTGATTACTCTCAAATCATGGAGTCACAGGACGTGTACCAATGTGTCAAATCAGCAAGTTGTGCGCAAATATATAACAGCCTAGTTCGTTTGCTGTTTTACCAGATGCTCACACTATTCGCACACACACCAGACGTATACACATTTCAGATGCGGGTTTGTGTTCCACAACAAGAAAACCAAACAGTACCACGCCAAGCTATCATTCACATCTATGGCGGTGAGTGATCCGAAAAGTTGCATACCTTATTAGTTTTGCAAGTCACGCAACTCAGTCATACGTTCGCTCCTGTTGGTATTTTTTCAATATGATACAGATGTAAGATTCATACAGTCGCAGCATTCCGATTCCCTGAAAATATTTCCACGCTGATACTTTCAGGAATGTCAAAAGTGGTACCGTGATTGCGATGATTATGATCACATCAACTGGGGCAAGGTTGGACATGCATTTGTTTCCTGCTCCTTTCTATCAAACCTGGTGATTGTATCAAGGCCTCCAACCTGTAAATACTAGCAACTGTTTTTCAATCAGCGTAGACTTGCTGAGAAGCATCGACTTTGACCAACGCAAAACTATTATCGACTCCGATCCGGAGAACGTCTTTTGACCAGCAGCATTTTGAAACGGTCGAACATCCACTCAATCGAAAAAGTCAACGTGGGCAGAATCTATCAGAACACTAAATTTGAAATACCGGTCAATGTGGTGATCTTGCAACTCGATTTTCAGAACCCCAACTACAAAGTTGATGCGATACCGACCACAAACTCAAATGCATCGTCAGTAAAAGGAAATCTCAAGGTTGGAATTGCTTACAGTTCAAAGGGGTAGACAGACACAAAACATCAGTGCGTGACACTTATTTTGAATGGGCATGCTAACAACATTTCTAAATTGGTTTTTTGTTTTTGTTTCTGCTCTCCGTAAATGAGCGACGGGTTGGTTGGTCTACCTCTCTACCCCACCATTATACGCATGCAATGAACATTCTGCAAGGATCAGAATCGGATAGGATCTCGATGGAATGGACCAATTTATGTATGCGTTTAGGACACCAAAATAGACACGGAGGATCAGCATCAGCTTGAACATTTCAGAATGCAGCACGCGAGGCGCACATTCGAGCGAAATGCAAAGCCCCGCCACCAGACCGTTCCATTTCTGTGCCCCAGCCCCTGCCCAAACAACGCAAAAGCCCGAAAATTCGGCTCAACAAGCATTGGCGTCAACGACTAAATGGTGTCAAGAACAAAGTCAGTTACAAGCTGTTAATTTTTAATGTCAAACGTTACCAACATGACCGATTGTTGCCTGCATCATATTGCATCTGTCTTTTGCTCACAGCCATAGGATCACAAAGCACACTCCTGATTTATGAAGGCGCACAGGCAAAACTCCAGAACTGGATAATTTTGAAAAATCGTTTTTCAGTCGTCGGCTACTGAAACCACAGCGCGATTGAAACATAAACGCAAAGATAAAAGCCCGCCGACCAGCTCAGTCATGACGAAACGAGTTTGTTTATTTCAAGGACTGATCGAGTTTCCAGTCTGCACCGATTAAAAATTTTTCTCCCAAAATCAGTTTTTGCACTCCAGAAACGTGAAACATCACCTTGTCGGCCTGGTGCACCTTACCGATATGACTCAGACACGGTCCTGAGCTCTACCTCATCCGCGAACACGTTGTCCTTCGTACGTAACGAGTGTGAGTCAGATTTTCTGTCCAAAATATTTTTGTCTGAATGCAGCAGTTATGCCACAGGTTATCCTTTGCTGTATGCGGTGCACTGTCAATATTTTCGAAGTTTTGTGTTTGCGCATGACTGACAAGTATCAATCTCGGAGACCGGATGGAATTTCCCTTCGTCAAGTGAAATTTTCAATGATATACTGTATTTCGAGGCAGTGGTGTCAAACTTTTGACGAGCAAATAAAGGAACCTATTATGGGCACAGCTTACGCGGGTGGAAATTATAGGAGCACTGAGTGGTGAATTCAGAAATATCAGCACTACAGTATCCCGAAAAAGTCGACTAATGGTACCCCCCCCCCCCCGAAAGGAACCGATTACTATGTTTGAAACGCTCAGAAAGCTTGTCTGTTAACGTTATGATCTGTTTCACACATTGTCTGTCTATCGTAACTATAGCACGGTTGTGGTCAGATTTTTACCACTATTTCTACAGGGCGCTGTCAGCTAGATTCGCCGGGTCCTACCACGCCGCGTATTACGGAAACGACCAGTGCACAGGCCTCCAAACGGCATCCATTTCCTTTGAAAATACGACCAAATTCCACAAATCTTGTTAGTCATGCTAATAATAGGTTCCCGTTCTTATTGTCATGTTGAGCACTTGAGCTTGGTGGTCAGCTCGGTTTGGTCAGATCATCTTATCTTTGTCCATTTCATGCAGTCAAATACCCAAAATTGTTTCTGTGCGCCCGATGGCCATGATAACACAGCGTGGCTTGCTCATGTAAGCACACCTTTAGCTGAAGTGGTTCATTTGGGTGTGAAAGATAAGCCAGACCGAATCTGTAAGAACATCAGGCCGGCATAAAACCTTGCGAGCGGCTAGATCCGGTACCGTCTTCTGTTGGTCACGTGATTTTTATGTTGATCATGTGTTTCAAGGTTTACTGCTACTGCGCCACTGAACAAACAATATTTCCATTACAAGTCTGAGAACAACTTTCACGCGGGTTGAAGCTGTGGTGGTGACAGACATCAGTTAATCTTCGTGAACACAAAGAGTCACGTGACCAAGGTAACGCAGAATAGACTCAACCATCTGGGGGCATGGTTATAATCAGCAAGATATGTACAGTAATTGCTCGCACGAAACGCCACAGCGCAGAATGGTTGCTTTCACGTTTTAGGCAGTGAACACACGTTCGGCCAGTGAAACGTCACCGACAAGAAATGGCAACGGCAGTTCTCAAAAGTCCGGTTAGTCCTACATTTTTACGCGCACACGGTGCTTTGCCAAAATTCGTTGTTGCGTACAGTACGGCATGAATAAATTGTGGGCGCACGATGGGCCTCCTGGTTCTCTATATGTATTGCTTTCTCCGCCCACTCCACTGTTTCTACAATTGCGCGAGTAGTGCAGCGTGTTTTCGTTGCCTGTTTCCATCGTTTAAACAGACGCGCGGTGCCCCAGCTGCTCGTCAGCTCAAACGCACCAAATCCTGTGTGCTACACAGGTCGTCACACATCATCGAATTCGCTGGACGCCAATTGCGATGCCAGTTTTGTTGACGACGTGAGCACTGCCGGTCAACCTGAATTGCCTGTACGTTGACATCACAATAGTTACTGGTGCAACATTCATTCAGCCAAATTCGTTGAGGCGTGAACTTTCACCGATGGGCGTGATAACAGATCATGTGAGGATGTCAAGGGTTGCAGGCATTATGCAGTATCAACAGTACTACCTTAGATTTTTTCAAGCTCGTTGTCTATTGCTGCAGAGCGCGTGTGTTTGCTGCAGTGGTCATGTCGATCATCAACTGCAGCTTACTAGAACTCGCTATCCATATTTACTGCCCGGAACTGCATTTGCGGCGGGCACTTTTCTGGCCGGGATGCTTTAGGCCGCACTCAGACAAACGCGAAAAGCGAAATGCGAAAAGTTCAGCACAACAGCAACTCCTTAACCACGGGCCTAAACCACAGTGATGCTCAAACAAAATGATTCAGAGGCTGTTTGGCGTGCGCTGTGGATGGTGACTACGCTGAAAAACTTTTTGCTTTTCGCTTTTCGCGTTTGTCTGAGGGCGGCCTAAGGGGAAATTGCACATTCCTAATCGCCTTTCAAACTCTACAAGTGTTTATACAGTTGTGTGGGCACCATGAAAGCCAATCACTTGGTACAAACTCTCAAACATGTACCCAGGAGAAGCAGTTTAAAGGGAACAATCGGGAAGAAAATTAGGCGCGGACCGGCCGAATTTCCACCTGCGCATTCAGGCAAATTGCCTGATCAAAAAGCTGTCAAGGCGACAGAATGTTTCGCACGATTCTTGAAACTCACTATAGAATTTCGCTTTTCTTTATATTTCGAATTTCAACGAATTGTTCCAGCGTGACAAGCAGAGCATGAAACATTTAGCAGACACGCTGGAACAATTCGTTGAAATTCGAAATATAAAGAAAAGCGAAATTCTATAGTTAGTGAGTTTCAAAAAACATGCGAAACATTCTGTCGCCTTGAGAGCTTTTTGATCAGGCAATTTGCCTGAATGCGCAGGTAGAAATTCGGCCGGTCCGCGCCGAATTTTGTTCCCAGTAGCTTGTCTTAAACGGAATCTCCCGGGTACATGTTTGAGAGTTTGTACCAAATTATTTAACTTTTGTAATGCCCACATTGCTGTCTAAACACTTGTAAAACCTGAAAGGCGATTAGGAATGTGCAATTTCCCCTTTAAAGCATACGCACTTGCAAATCAGGGTGCGTCCTGCCTGGGCATGAACTTGTTGGCAGGTCCATTTACGCAACGATTACTGGCACGATCAATGATCAGAATCACGCTCCTAATCTGAATTTCGCTATAGTTTTGCGAAAATTGAATTTCTTGTCCTTTCAACTCCCGAGTATGTTTCTGTACAATTCAGTTGGCGTTTGCGGAGTATTTTTCTCGCGAAAAAATTTGGGTGGACACTGATCAGAACTCTTTAAGCTTTATTTCCACTTATTCCCATGTGTGGGTCTGTTAATCAAAAACGGAGCATCAGAACAAAATTAGAATTAGAGCGCACATATTGGCGTTTTGAACTCCCGCGCACGCCTATTCACAAAGTGGCCGAAAGTGCAGTTCAGTGGCCGATTTTGCGTCAGCAGTTTAAGCACGCTCTGCTGCCTGTGGCTTCCCATCTAATACATGCCGGTTAGAAAAGTGCCCGAAAGTGCAGTTTCGGGCAGTCTTTGATAGGTATCGATGGCGAGTACTATACATGTATATGCAGCTGCGGATCCGGCAAAGCGTTTGGGAAAAGCTGATTGTGTTTGTTGCCCCGACTGATGGCAAATCCAATGTGCGATCACACAGTTCGTATCTGCAGCGTTGTTCGTCGCATCATGACACTGTCAGTCAGTCGGCGTCCCGCCAGTCGTGTGCCCGCTCGCGTTCTGCTGCCAGTCATCGAAAACGGTCGCATGATCGCACGTCCGCGCCCGCTGGCCCGTCATACACCCATTCAGCCAGACCGCGTTCGCCGTTGTGCCTCACCAGGCAGCAGTACAGACAGTCGCTCAGTAAGTCGTCATTTGGGTGCACGTTTACGGGAATAGGTTCAGCAATTTAAAACTTGCAGCAGGCAGCCAAACAGTAGTCAGAGGTAGAATCAACTAAACTCTCGTTATAGCTACTACAGTGGCTGAACTGAACTGCAACAGTTCTGGAATATCACTGGGAATTTTCACAGTTTTCTCGTGTAGCTCTGACTGACGCACACTGATGATGATTTGAAGTGCAATTTTATATGTATAGGTAGATTTTTGTCGTTTTAAATGCAAAATCTCCAATGTTTACACAATATTTTAGCCCCGATGCAAAAGCAGCAGCTACGTGTCGAATATTATAGTGACCGTACCGGACTTACACCGGATGAGGTGAGTTGAATTTGACTTTTATTAAAACTCGCCTCTGTTGTACGAACTGACAGCAAGTATAAACTGTTTTACGCGAACGCAAAATCATCTGTGCTTCTGGGATTACATGGCCATCCACTGCTGCATTGTTGCTGACGATGACTTGGTGCACTGTCCGTGTCTGTGAAAACAGGACAAAACAAGCAACCAAAAAAGATACATGATGACATGCACATTGTTTTTGGAGATGAAAGTCCACGCACACGCCCCGTCTTTTCAGGTGCGTGAGTGGGATGTCTCGATCCGGATCTGCAGGCGAACGCCGTTAAAGCCGGCATATCGGCTCACAGGCTATTGCGTCGAATCAGCCGTGAGTTTGTTTCGAATAAGATTGTAGGTATGTAGCTCTGCAGAGAATTTTGCGTCGTTCGCAATGTCAATTTCAGTGTGAAACATCAGTAATTTTGGGTGTGAGTGTTAAGATTTGTGCACGAATAATAAATAACAGGAGCAGGGGGGAGTCAGTTTGGCTAAATCCAGAAGAGCACGTAGTTTTGCCCAACGCAGCTATGTATATGTAAACTGTCTTGGCGCTTGACATCTTCATTTTCGTTATGCTGGGTAGTCACTAATGTTTCAGGTCGCGGCGCTCAACAGTACGACCCATTCCTTGATCCAGTTACATATCGCACGGGCGGGGATCGCTTCAAGGTGAACAAACTAAAAAGAAAACAATCATGCGGAAATCATCGTTCCAGAAGCAAGTGCCCAGCGAGCTGATATTTCCCGGTCGCTTTTCAGGTTACCAGTCTTGCTCAGACGGCGCGAGCACAGGGTGCACACGTGCCTCGTGGGATTGGACGAGCAGAACTACAACAACTGGTGGTGCGACAGCTGCAGAGCCCATAAAACAGTCTGAATAGATGATGATCTTGCACGATACCAGGTATTTGTACATATTTTGCACTCGTGAGTCAATTTGTTTGTTACAAAACATAAATTTGAATGCATGGGGAGACAAAATGTTGCTGTATGTTTACGGGGAGGCGTCAAAGAGACAGCACCAATCTCGTTTTCTGAGTTGCGCCAATTTTAGCATTTTATTTTTCCCTGATGTTATGCGGAGGTTGACAAATCGAATCCAGCGAATCAGATTTTATATCAGGACTTGTGTTTATTTGGAGGCCCAATTGTGCTGTTGCGCACGAATGCTTGATAGTTTGCTTAACCGCTGTGAGTTTTGTATCATTCTCTGAAGTGCATTTGGTTATGATTCGTACGATTCAGTTTTATCAAGGCAATTTGATTGCATCGATATAACGATACATCCAGTCTATGTTCGAGTGTTAGCTTTGATCTACCGTATTGGGAGGTTTTTCACCAATCTAAATTCTGCGTACCGTGGACTAGACAGTGTTCCAGAGGTGTTGTGACTGAGTGTATCCATATGACTGAAATAGCACAAACACTGAACTCTTACTGGTGATTATTGCCATGCCTGTGATTTGTCATATCGATAACTGACCGGATTTTATATCTAACCGTTTGTCTATGACACTGTCTTGTCCGCTTTACATCTGACAATAAAGTTAACCGAATTCCATCGTGACATCACATGATCCGTATTCCATTTACGAATATAAAGGATACAGAGCAATAACACGAAACCAATGGCAAAATTCGTAACAATCCTAAAATCTCACAAAACAAGAAGTGTAATTATTTCATTTTGATTTTGAAACGAAACGCTCACGCACAACTGTGTTTGCTTAGTTTACAATCCCAGTTAATTTCCAATAAGCTCTGTACAGTACGTACATACAAATGCAACTTGATGGCTCCTCAACGTTGCCAGGACCGTTTCAACTTGATCGGACCACGTCTGCGTCCACTTGGCATGCCGGAGTGTAGAAGCTCCTAATTGTGAAGGCAATTAGCCTCGCATTGCATTCATTTATTTATTTTCTACATAAACCCAACCCACCTGAACATAGCTCCTTCTTTCGTCGAGAGCCTCACGCGCGTCGTATAGCCGATTCACAAACTCTAACTCTCGGTCAAATACTGCCGGCTGCGACTGTACCGCTTGCTGCGAAGGACTGACTGAAACGAAGGAAAACAACAGCATTGAACACGAACTTAAATTTAGATTCCATCCGACAGCTAAGAGTAATAAAAACGCAAAAACACACCAATATGCACAGTTAGTGGATGTGCCAGATCAGCATGTGCCACTCTGGTTGGCAGACTGGTAACTGCAACGGGTGTGGCTGGCGGGGCTACGGTCGCTGTGTTGCTGCCACCAGATGCTAGTGCTCGCAGACGTTTGAAACTGAAACAGGGAATATTTGTCTTGAAAAACCCGACTTGACGGTGCCGATCTGATTGAAACGTCAAGTTTGATCGCTATTCGAATCGCGTAGCATTTCGTGCATTCTCATGATGATACATCGCGCTTCTGTGAATACGTGGGTCGAAACGGACAATAAAAAAACGGCGCAACGAAGTATACATACTATGAGAATGAAATATTGAAATTCAAAGTCCCAGAAACAGGAAAGCATCACCTAAGTTGTTCACGCAAGTCCGGCACTGGTGGTCGATAACGTCCTCGACTGGCACCGCCACCCAAACGTGAACGAATCGAGGACACACGATATGGCTGCACTCGATGGTCGTGCTGCTGAATTGTGGAAATGCATGTGATTGCTGACAAACTTGGTGATCGGATTAGTCTTGGTCTTGTGAGTTTTTGTATTGAGCTTCTTTCTAGATCTAATGAAATCACGATCACCACCAAACACGTTTATGGTCGTTTCATTTTCTTTGTGAGAAAAGGCTTTATTCTGAATAAAAGATCAATTGATCTGATCCTGTTCCCCACCTGTGCAGCATGTCGCGCCACACCGATTGCAGGTGACGTTTGTCTGATGGTGGCTGATGCCGTCACTTTCACTTCCATGTCTGTTGTTGTCGGCTGAATGTCGTTCTCGCGATAATCTGTGTAACATTTGTGGAATGAAACATCTATTTGCACAAAATAAGCCAATCAATCAAGCATTCAACCAATCGAAGGCAGAATTATCGATCGATTCATATCCGCGGCATCGGACGTCGCACTGGTGCCAGCCTGGTTAGCTGATGTTTCACTGTTGAGCGCTTGCTCGGCCAGCTTTGGATTGACCCACACGACATGTGCCTTGCCCGGCGGAACCACGTAGCGGCTGGCTGTGCCATCGGCAGCTGGAGAAGAAGGAACCGTTTTCTCTTCGAACCGGAATTTTTTAACGTGAACCCGACGACACCACGGGCTAAACACAGTCATACCGTAACCGCCCCATTTTTCTCCACCACCTTACATATTTTGTCGCGTAAACTTACCAGCTGCTGGTATGAGAAAGTATGGTGCTTCATTCTCGATACTACTTTCAGCGGTGGTGGCTGACCTGACAGCTACGCTGCTGCTGACACTAGATGTGCTTGTGGCAGTTTGTAACGGAGTCGCAGCAGCAAACAAACCACCAGCATCATTGTTGTTAGCGCCTGGTGCTGAATTCGGAAATGGCACCACACTGACACACATAAAATATCTCGAAAAGTGAAGAGTCAAAATAAACCACACAGCCATCATCGACTTACCACCAGGTACCGTAATGCCCGTGACCGAATCTCGCGGTTTCAGGTGCATGAACGGGCAGTGCGGCTTTCTACAGCCGTCTTTCTGCGTTTCCCAGTAACACCTGATTTTGGTGCGTTCCTTTTCGATTTTCATGTGTCTGAAAAGGTGAGATCAGATGAGACTATAGTGAGCGACGACTGTTTCTGGACAAGTCAGCATGAACAGACCGATGTTCGCACGCCTCCCCTCTCGCACAATGTCCGTACTTTGCCCAGTCACTGCACACCAGCTCGGATCCCAGCGCTGCCTTCGAATGGCGATACGGACAAGCAGCACCCTTCTGACATGTCGAGTAGTAGAAATAGTAGCAATCGTCGTGCTTGCCCGGCATCGTCGGTTAGCCTAAAACGATTTGCGTCGAATTACATTTAGTTATTATGGACACTGTTACTTTTCTGTTTGCCGGTTAATTTATTCACATTTTATCCGCTTCAGTTTCTCTTGATTGATCGAATATTGATCGCGAAATCCGTATGTCTGGGTTTGTAACTCACAGTGGGATCGTTTATGCAACTTGTTTTGAAAGATCAGGGGAATGGCAGGCAGAGTTCGAAGTCGAAACAAACACTTCACTTTTCCAGCGAATAGCGCCAAAGTATGTTTTCGTTGAATGTGGTTTTTGTCTGGTTTTAGGCAATCACACGCTATTTCCGGTGATTGATGACATAAACAATCTGACACGCGAGTTCATGTTCTTGGTGACACAGAGAGCAAGCGTGCGTTTCAAGCATCACTTCAGTTAAACAGCACGCATGCTGCGAATGCACATGTTTTTCCAACTTTGTGGGAAAACTAACTCAATGCGACATAGCGAAAGTGAAATCCGTTGCAGTTTGGCAAAGAGAACGTTCATAAATGAATATTTATTTGGGTGTTTATCTAGAGGTGCGCACGGACATCCACGTATAAATTTAATCCGCACACGAACGTGTTAATCAATCCAGTAGATGCATACGATGAGGCGCGTTTACACACACCTCAAGACAAATCAAGTGGCACTCAGCAATGCATAAGGCGAGACCAATCACTTCATGCTTCCCAGTGTACATTTGATCCAAGAATGAAAACGAGTGCACCAGGAGACGTATTCACATAACATCTCATATTGTACTCACTTCAGTTCAGCCACATGCGCTACCTGGCCTGTAAATATAGATATTATCGAAAGTTTGTCATGAAGGAAATGTCAGCCACTGCAGCTCTAACAAAGGACAGGTTCAGGACCAGCCATCTTCACGAATAGATTCGATTGTTGTGCAAAGTGAATAGTGGACGTGCAGTGACACTAATCGCCATTTAGTCGTCCACCCATCACATTTTAATACATCTTATTGTTGGTGTCAAGCAAGGGCAAGGTTTCGATCGCGCGACCTTTTCGCACCTTTTTGCTTTGGTGAATTTGCGAAATCATGGCCTTCATCAACATGCGTCAGCCGTGATTTGCTGATGAAACAATAACTAATTTGCACCATGGTGAAAACAAACGATCTAGTCGCTGTAATTGTGCTCGTCGCACCTATTTTGATTCAATGTAAGTCTTAAATTGAAGCTTTAATCGGATGTGGTGTGACTGCTGTGACATTGCAATTTGTTTCAGCTCATGCACAAAAGGAGTGCAAGTTTGAGCAAGATGGCTACCGAATCGAGTGGTATTACGACGAAAGCTTTGACAAAGTCTTCTTTGACTTGCGACACCGCATGCCAGTCAACGAGGAGATCGGGCTGTGGACGGGAATAGCATTCGGCTCAAAAATGGTGAGAGCAGTACAATTACTCATACATCAGGAAGCGTCAACTGCATTCGAATTTCAGAAGGACCTGGACGTGATTTACATAACGGTCAACCGACAGACCGGCAACATAGATTTGGTCGACGGCAGTGTGCAATGGTACGGTGCCCCGTATCGCGACACATCGGACAACGTGCACGCACTGAGTTGGGCGTACATTGACAACACGCTGCGTGCCACATTTGCGCGCGCCATAAACAACACGGACTGGCAGGACAAGACACTGGAGGGGTGCCCCGTGTTTGCAGTAAGTTGTGCCATCACGGGATTTTCAGGACGCAGATATTCAAACCCGCCTGTTTTCAAGTTCCCGGTCAGCGGCGGCACACTGGACAGCACGGGCGAAATAACGAAGCACAAGCAGACACCGGTCAGAAGAGCGGCTTGCGACATAAAGGACACCTGTCGACGACGACATGTGCAACCGAGAGCGCACAACACGCTGGTTTGTGGTAGATTATTTATCCCGCTTTCCGATCTCGGCAAAATCGAATATCACAAAACGCAGGCACCACCGCCATCCGAAACAGCGCCAACCACCACCGAGGCCACTGGGCCAACGCGAAGGCCGCACGTGATCTTCAGCACGTGGCCACCGAGTGCACGTCAGTTACCGCATGGATTTCCCAACGAAAGTCCTTCGGATCCAATCCGATCACGGACCGGAGTCACAATCAACGAAGTAGTCAACGAACGAAACGAGTTTGAAAGCGAACTCTCAAAGTTCTGGGCAGCCAAAATTCCCGAATCGACGGAAGTTAGTCGAGAAAGGCCGCGAGAACAAAGCGAACAACCCGGTCGTCAATTGAGTGAGCGCAACTTTTTCGAAACTCGCAAGTTGCCCCCAGTTGCCGCAACCAACTTCGACGGATTCCATAGCAACCAGTCGCCGAGATTCGTGGGCTCACCAAGTGCACACGCTCTACCGACAGTGGTCCTGATGCCAGATGAGTCCCGACAAAGGGGTCGTGTGTTACTTGTGGCCACAGAGAAACGACATAATTTATTGAGTCGGAACATCATACATGGACCAACACAACAACAACAACAGCAACAACAACAACAACAGGCCATTGATTATTATGAGAACATCGAAGCCAGTCCGGAGATCATTATCCCCGAACCGCAAGCACAGGTGCAGCACATTGAACTCAAATTCTCAAGAAGCAGTCGCGAGGACCAACAACAACCTGCAGTCAGATTCGAATTCCCGCCGCCGCCACCACGCAACGCGCCAGATCAGGGCGTCCGGAGCGCGGTCGTGGTCCACAACGGTGTGAACCAGTGCGAAAAACGCGATCCACAATGGTGCGCAGGCTATGTGAATGAATTGATCAAGTGGTGGGAACAATTCCAGAAACACAGGATTGCGGTTGGTCGAACGTAATTTTTTCTGGTAGTCAAGATCAAGCCAAAGGTCAGAATGGGCCTGGCATAAATAATCAAACAGACGACAACACATGCGCGGCAAAGCACATCCTGGATAAACGAGTGTTCAAATGTTTGACCACATATGGAGCCAAAAACAGCGCATAATCGCCAAGCGATATCACTCGGTCAAACGAATGCTGTAGCAATAAACCTGGTAAAAAATGTAAAAAAACCAACTTTCAGATGTGCCAGCTGTTGATCCCAGTGCGCGAACTGTGCTGCGACGCGTTGTGGCAGCGAAGGTGCGTATGACCGAATCTGTGACAAAACTTGTACGAATTTTGCATCTGGGACACTGTCATTTTTTACTGGGCATGTTATGTAGATAGTTCACTATCACGGCCGCTAACCGTTCAAATATTTGTGACAAAATTGCATAGTAACGGCGGAATAGTCACCCAACTTTCACGTTTATTCAATAATTCGACAAAGCGTTCGAGTGAGAAATGCATCAGAACAAAACAAGCATGCATTAAAACAGACAAAATTCAAGGAAACAACCAACACAGTCCGCGCACAAAGTGAATGACACGAAACCTTGGAATGGGAACATACAAGATAATGACCAGAGCGAAAGTCGGAATGAATAACTTTTCTTGTACACCTGAAATAACCGAATGCCATGGATAGATAAAAGAGTCAATCACAGTTTTGTGACTAGAACAAACAAACAACAAAAAATGACGACCGAAAAATGACTTAGTTAGTTATTTAGCAGTATCACATTATTATCAGCGAATTCAGCGAGTATCAATTGTAAGAAATGTTTTGCCTAACAACTCGGTAATAAATTAAAGCTGCATCGATGAATAATGCCAATTTTCAAACCTGACACCTTTTCTGTCGCGAATAGGCCCCACCAATTCCAATTCCAATAACCTCAACAAGTAGCAGAAACCTTGAAAAATAATTGCCCCATAAGTAGTGTTTCACAAGTCCCAACTGAATAGATGATGTTTCACGAGCATGTCTTTAACGCCGTCCTTGAGCGGCTGTTGCAGCATCGCTTGATCGTGCGAATATTGATACGCACTGGTCAGCGAGCTGTTGCGACCGTAGGACCACATCGACGATAAAAATCTGAAGAAAGGTTGTCAGCCTGAAAAAGCAGTGATTGTTCAGCACAGAATAAATTATCTATCGACCACTGACCCACGTATGATAAGATCATAAAACAGTAGTATGGCGTCGTCACACAAAACGTACACAAAAGCTCCGATGAATTACCGCTCATCCTTGTTCAGCACATTCATGAGAAACTGGCCTGACTTTGCACTGAATAACAGAATGATCCAAACTAAAGTTGTCGTAAACAAAAACTGACCGACCTGCTTGCGGCAGACTTCTGGTGGGTGGATTGACGGAGAAACGATGCGGGCACCTCCCATTCGGGATTGAGATTGAATGAAAACTGCGCCAACAGACGAAGTTCGCACTTGATCTGCAGTAAAGTGTGAAAATCGACAAGTGAATACACGAACGATGAGCTTCCGAAGCTGAATACCTGCACCCAAGCGGGACTTCTCACAAACGACCATTGATGGTACCAGCGTCGTCGCAGATCGTCCTGCCCTTCGCAGCAACACAACAGCTCAAACCACAAATGCAACACCTGAATTGACATGCGGATGGACAGTGAATAACGCTGCACTTCGTCTTTGCAAATTAAGATAGAAAATGTTTTTTTGCATCTTGCAGAAAACGTGCGGTGCTGCCATCATTGGCAGTAACGAACCGTGGGCATGGATAGTAATAAACTAAACGTAAATAAAATCCATAAAAGCCACATTGTAACGACCTGTTCATTCAGGCCCACACAAATTAGGGATCTGAACTTGACATCCATCGGCGTTTTCGCAGCATCGTGCGTTGCGTTGATGTGCTCAACTGCACGGAACAGTAGCTCCTCGGGGGTGAGCACCTGCAAGCACGAAAACAGATTACAAATTGCGTTTCTAAAAATGTCCAACAGGCAGAAGGAATTACAACAACAGTCGAAAAGTTGTTGCTCTTGTTGCTCGTCTCTTGAGAACACTGCTTTGTGTTTTGTACCTTCAGCGGCGGTGTCGTTGAGAAATTGAAAACTGCTCATACGGCCATACCCAGCCCAAATTTCGGGATTAAAAAACCCCAAGAATTAAAAAAGTCCCATACCGTTACCGGGGAGGTTGCTCCATACCCCCTCGCCGATTTCCGACAATCAATGACCATATCAGAAGACAGTGTTGTGGTTTCTTCTGGGGAGGAGATACTGTACTTTATGCACCCAGGATATTTTGGGGGAGATGGAACGAAGCGCGCAAATTCTTGAACTTTTGGACCAAAAAAGGGTAGTTTTGGGGTAAAACGTTGGAAAAAAATTGGGTGAGATACCATACCAGAGGGGGGAGATACTATACCCGAGCGCGGGGGCACATATCGCACCGACGAGGGGGAGATACTGTACCTTTGGGGGAGCCCCCTCCCCAGTCACAGCACTGCCAGAAGATATCCCTCCTAATTACACCACTGATCATCCGTAGATATAGGGCAAAGATATTCTCCGCAAAGGGACTTCTCTTGTTTGCAGACAAACATTTTGCGGTCACGTGTATTTTATTAGATTAATGTTACTATGTGGCAGGAAAAAGGAATGGCGGTCGCAGTGACCGATATTGTTCGAAATCGTAATGTTTCCGACGGGAATCTACGTAGACTGGTTCCCGCATCATTTACGTGTCCTGTGGAAAGTGCCACGCAACCGAACTATAACATTTCTGACTAAAAATTTCTTCGAACAAAACAGCACTCACTATTTCCACTAACAGAGATATAGAGCACAAAATCCTGCCTAACCTTTCCATCCTCATCCAATCTGAATGTTTTGCACAATCTCAGCCTGGATTGTACCGAATAGAAGTCCCTCTGCACTTCGGCGTACGCGACACGCTCGATGAACAGCCACGGGTGCGTGGGTAGCGCACCCAGCACACGACTGCGTTTGATACCGTGCTCCAAGATGGACAGAAGCGTGGTGCACAGGCCGCCACGCACCTGCGATCACGGGTTTGAATTGGGATAGGTCTATGGTGTTCTTGAGACATTGTTGCATGAGCGAAGTGCCAACCAAAGGCACTACTTCTGTGAAAACATTTTGCAGTGCAACACGTGTTAAATTTGCTCGACATCTCTGTCATGGAAATTACACAAAAACGCAGCTCCACCAACCAAATCAGTTACAGTTTCCGTCACCGCATCATCGCCAACTGCCGTGTATTGTTTGCCGCGCTCGTCAAGAACCTAACAATTGACAGAATTACAACTTAAAGATAGGATTTGCAAAAGTCGAACAATAAACACAAAACCAAAGAAGCCAATGTTCATTTACTTGCACAAATTTCGCCGGGAACCACCCCCGAAGTCCGTTCAATTCTCCGATCCAACAATGTTCATCCTTCTCTGATACAATCGTTATGATGTCGTTCTTGCGAAAGCCTGTAGAATTTTCGCTGAATTTTTACTTTTTTTTCGATAAAGAAAAAGAAAACCACTACTACAAACCCAGTTCATCATCATCTTTTCGTTCAAAGTCTAACAATGCCCTCGCACGTTTAGCACCAGCCCGTCGACCACTCACATACAGGTCGTGGTCGGTAGAATGTGATGCCGCAGAGAAATCGGGCTGAAAAAAAATTAAATCAAGAGAAATACAACAGAAACTAGAAGAAACAAGGACAACCTGTAACGTGACATGCGCGTGACCAGAGGGATCGACGGCCATGAAATGCTTGGCGATGTTCAGAATAGCTTCTTTCAGATCGATCACTAATTCGGTCAGCTGAACGTTTTTGGCCCTAAATCAAAAAAAGTCGACTGAAATTTGGTGCGGTGGCAGAAACACGGAAGAAAGAATCCCGTTCACAATCAAGATGAGACTGTGAGCGTGTTGGAAAAGAAGCATTTGAAAACAAATCCGGGAATTCTTGCAGGCAGGAATATTGGTGTTGTGAGAAAAAATGTTTTACGGTGCACATATTGATGTGACGATTGAGATTGATCATCATTAGCGCTAGCGACAATCCAACTGAGAAACCCCCACAAACAAACCCAAGCAAAATTACCAACCTTGGATCATTGTCAAAACTCGAATCACCACTGATCGACCACGAGGAACCGAATCTCTTCTTTGCGCGCTGATTGGACAGAGCGTGTGGATGCGAGCCAGCTGATTGGCCAAGGCCAGCGCCACCGGCAGCGAAGATTTGGGATACCTGAAGAATAAATAAAAGAACATTTACGAAACAAAAAGAAATTGAAAATCAAATAGAAATGTACCAAAGACTTGGAACGCTGCAAACGCCGTTTCGTGACTTGCTGTCTGGGAAGATTGACATCCTCTGGTAAATCAGCATTGATCAGAAGACCTTGGTCAGCCATCAGAATCGCCAGTTGTTTCTTTCTGAAGACACTTGGATACTGCAGGTGTTGGTGTCACCCCAAACAAGCATGACAACAAGACTGGACAACGTTATCCAGTGAATTTAGGCCAATTACTTTGCACTTGCAACCTAGCAGGAAATAAAAACGTACGACGCTGGCCTATGTGTGAGAAGATAGGTTTCTTCGAATATAGTTGAAAAAGTTTCCAACGCGCAAGTTTGGTTTATGAATTCAATCCAGGCCATACCTTAGCGACTGTACCAACGGTTCAGTGACAGAGGGCGCGACACGCCAGGCAGCCTCGAACAACATGTCTGCTTCCTCAATACTCGACGGCAATCGACTCAACATGTTGAATATGTCCGCCGAACAGTTCGAACCACCCGAGGCAAGTGCTCGGATCTCGCCCTCGCGCAGTTTCAGCATTGCAAGGGTGATCTGAGTAACCGTCTTCAATTATTCGTCTCTAACCAGTGCCGCCCAAGCGGTCTGCCTTATACAATCCAACCCCCATTTGAAAAACGCATGTCCGATCCCAACTCCCAGGTGATGACACCAACCAATAGTGCCGGGCAAAAATTAAGATCGTTAGATGATTTTTAACGAACACCAAACTTTGAGTGGCGTTGGCTGTCCCGACAAGCTGATGAGCAGCAGTGGTGTCGGGGGGGGAGGGGGGCCCCCCCCCCCATTTTTTTTCCCCTCCCAACCAACCCAACCCCACCCCAAACCCCCCTGATGAGTGGAAAGCTCAAACTTCAAAACAAAATTTTTGGGGCGTAAAATGCCAAACGCAAAAAAAGTTAAAAGTGCAACAGTACCTGAAACAAACAAGCCGTTCCCTCATAGAAGAACGCGTCCCAGACGCGAATGTAGACTTTGGGATGGAGCACACTGGCGAACAGAGTGAGGAACCAATGTAGACTGATGAGTGAGAGTTCAATGTCATTCTCACGCAGCACACGGTCGACTTCGGGAAGGTACGAACACACTAATTGACGCAGCACACGTTGGTCGGCCTACAAATATTGGACAGATCATTTTGTTTTGTGTGGCTAACTTGCGGTTTAATTACCCGTTGCCCTCTCTCACTGGCTTGCACTTTTGTGCGCAGCAGTGATGTTTTAATTGAGCAATAAGATCTGCTCGAGGTCCTTTTTGGAGGTCAATTGGCCAGAGGTGTTCGCACCGACGAGGCCTGTCACCTCGCCCGTCTGTGAAAACAGGCCGAAACGGGCAAAACTCACTGCTGTTACATTAGTGCTATTGCTATCAGTGATGTCAGTTTCGACTTGATGATACAGCGCGAAAACAAACACTCCACTGAAGTACCGCGCCACGACAACCCGCATCTGCTGCGCTAAGCACTATTTTATTTTATCACAGCAATCGCGCTGTATTCCACAAAGGCCATCAATCACAAAGTTGAATTTAGCACACCTGCAATCCCAGCAGGTTCTCCGAGTAATACGACGCGGGCAGAATGTCCTCGATCAACGCACACATCATCCAGAACGCGTCTGGTTCGTCGAGGAATAGCAGCAACGAGGCGACAATCACGCCCGTGCCTTGACAGTAACCTGAAGTGGCAACAGAAAATGTTTGTGCTTGTCTGTGCACGTGACCGCAAAAAACGATTTCAATTACAACAACGGCGTCCTAACCATAATCAATCGGCAAAAAGACTTGTAAGAAGCAGTAGAAATGATCCGTCCTTCCAACAAACGAGTCGTCAAGATTTAATTAAGTGGTAAAAAGTAGTACAAACCAACCAATATCTGGATACAGAAACGCGATCGCGCAGAGCACACGACGTAGTTTGCCGATCCCACTCGATTTGGCGGTCATAAAGCAGATATTGGTGGGCATCGTGCGCAACAGATCCTGAAAGTTAGGGTACACCAATGGCAGTATTCACCACTCAGTTTGAGTGGTTAACGAGAACCAGCCGGTCATGCGTGTGCGTGTCTGCGCCTGCGGTGCGCGTGTTGTGTGCAACACTTGTGCACAATAAGAGACTTCAGAAATCTGTGTACAGTGCAATGCACAGCGCCACATCGGTTCTAAGGCAGTTCTCCTCAACTACGTGAACTCGATCAGAACCCAATGGTAAATACCGAAGCCAAGAAAACCAGGAAATTTGATGGACACAAACTTTTTCAATCTGTTTCAGCACGGTCACTTTGAGTGCGCCCTTGGTGAGTGCCTGTTCGACCAACTGCGTGTACGTGTGCGATGATTGCTGTTGTTTCACAATCGAACCGATCAATCGAGGCCAAATCTGTGCGCGCAACGAGTGTGGAATGCCGCCGAAGATCATGCTTTGTAGCTTCTCGGATCTGGAATGCAACATTTTACTGAAGGCTCCCCCACCCCACTAGACGTTGCAGCTTGTTTAGCACGGTGGTGCACCAGGTCATCCACAGCTCGATTAGACAGCCATGAGATGTGACCGAAAACTGGTCAATTTTTGACTCACTTTGGCAACAGGGGATCGACTTTGTCCCAAGTTAGGTCTTCGACCACTTGATTATGCGTGAATTCCAAATGTGCGATCCATTTGAGTCGATGCTGCGGATCTTCGATGAAGGGAATTGACAGAATTTTCGATGACGTTTGTTCGGGGCCGTCCTCCGCCTCTACTTTGAATCCGAATTCGTCCCATCTGCAAGGATAAGTTCATTATTATTTCACCAACTTGTGCATAAGAACTGATAAATTGGAAACGTTTATGTTTGTACTTGTATAAACCAACCGATAGTCACTGTGATCTTCCTTGGCGAGTTTCATCGCGTTCGGTGGGCAGATCTTCGGATGCAGCGCCGAGAACGGCCCGCCCAACGGCACACGAGGTCGGTCTTTGAGCGAAACACGTTGACACGACAATGACAGACCCTCTTCGTGGGGACCATCCAATTCTTGTTCGTCTTCATCGCTCTCTTCGCCCGACAGACCGACGCTCGACGCGAATTTGGCTGAACTGCCTGCAAACCACAAAGCAGCTGCCAGATCGTCAACACCACTTGCCACCTTTTGCCACTAAAAGATTAAAGCCACTGAAAAACGGCATGTATCCACAAATTCAGGACGTTTTTATAGACCTCCAGATCAGTGGTGTCGTTGAGAAATCGAAATTTTCCCATACCCAGCCCAATTTTCGGGAAATTTCCCATACATACCCCCTAAAATCAAAAATTTCCCACACCAGGGGGTTTCTCTAAAAACTCAAAAATTTCCTATACCCGAGGGTGGGGGTTTTGAAAAAATGACCCCAAAAATCTTCTAAAAGTACCAAAAATTGGTCTAAAAGTGCTTAAAACTGAGTTAATTTTTGACATTTTTGGACGAAAAATGGTCAATTTTGGTACTTCTCGGGATCAAAAAGTCATTTCTTAGGGGTGCTTGTTCCAAAAGTGAAAAATTTCCCATACCCCCGGCCGATTTCCCATACCCCATACCAGGGGGGTAACCCCCCTAACGACACCACTGCTCCAGATTTCTCACGGAGGTCATCTACTGTACTGCCCTCAATAGAAGGGGGCCTTGGCTTTCAATTTTTTCAATTGAGTTGATGAAATAGGTTCTTCTATTGCGGCACGTCAATGTATTGTGCCCTTTCATTCAGGTGGGCTTGAGGACTCTCAACTCTGTTACCTTCAACAACGTAACAGCAGTGAGTTTTGCCCGTTTCGGCCTGTTTGCCCTCATCCAATTTTGGTGTTCTTGCGGAACGATAATCAAAATCACTTAAAAACTCTGGCTCCAGCGATCGCGCGAACGATGACAAGGTAGTCCAAAACCAAACCCCTTTATGCATCCGACTTCTTTTTCTTTCTCACCTTGTTTGTACTTGGCTGACATTGTTGTGCTCACTGCGTTGTTTGTTTGTCGCCAGTCAGTCAACACACCTCATGTACTGCTTTCAGTTTCACCTTCCGCATGAAGCAGATGCCCGCTGCCCGGCCCAGGGTGGTAAGACCAATTCGTCTCTCTACGTGTGAATAGCATAGGACTGGACGGGAAAATAGCCCACTTGAAGAGCTTGATCACGCAACTTGATCATGCAATATAGTCGGAAAGAAAGTTTTAGCTGCAATCAGCAGCTTACAGAACGTATCTAAAACAATTTTTACCCGTTGGGCTTTATGTTGTCTTAAAACCAAAGCATAAATATTGAGCAAATGGTTAGAAAATTTTCTTCTGAACCCCCACTGAACTTCTATTTTTTCACTAGGGTGTCGAGGTCAATTTGGGGGAGGGTTCTATTGGGGGGAAGGGGGCGGCGTGGGGTCAATTATTGGGGGTTCTATTTTTTCACTCACTCAAATCTGAAAAAATCACTTACGAAAAGATGGGTTTTAGATGTATGTTATCATAGTAGTGGCTGGGTGGGGGGTTGGGGGGTTACCCCCTCTCAGTACTTACCTAACACAAAACTCTATGTTATGCTCTATAATTGTGTTTAAGGGTGTTGAATCTTCACTTATTTGCCTTATTATGTCATCAATGACTGTGTAAACTATGTTTAATACAACAAAAAGCCACCTATCGCTATGTGGGATACCGCACCAGTTGGGTGGGGTCTTTTGGGGGGGCCTGGGCACGATACCACTTTTGACCCCATACCAATCCCCAAGTAGCCCCTCTCAGTACTTACCTACCACAAAACCCGAGGGGGATTGGGGGGGGGTTGAGTACTTACCTCTCACAACTCCAAATCATACCTCTCACAAGCAATTTTGTACCTTTTTAAGGCAAAAATCGGTGTTTTTCGACCTTATTTTCCCAAAAATCGCGCGAAACCCACCAATAATACCTATTTTTAGGCAATTTTCGGCGAAAATTTGGAAAAAGTACCATTTTTACCTAATTTTTTGGCCAAAATTGTATCACAAAAACGGTGTTTTTTTCGCCTTTTTGGGTGACCAAAATCATACCTCTCACGCTTCCGGTCCCAACCCCGCATCATACTTACCTGCCAAACATGGGCCTGCCACTGCACTGTATGTTATGCTCTATAATTGTGTTTAAGGGTGTTGAATCTTCACTTATTTGCCTTATTATGTCATCAATGACTTTGTAAACTACGTTTAATACAACAATAAAGCCTTACCATACCGCTATGTGGGGTACCGCAAAAGTTGAGGAGGGGGTTCTATTATTTGGGGAGGTTCTATTCTTGGGGGTTCTATTTTTCACTCGGTCCAATTTAGGGGGTTCTATTATTGGGGGAGGTCAATTTTTTGGGGCTTCTATTTCCGACAGTGCTGTGGCTGGGGGGGTCCCCCCCAATGGTACCCTACCCGCCCCGGCCTGGTACGCTACCCCCCTACCCGCCCCGCTCTGGTACCCTACCCCCTACCCGCCCCGCCCTGGTACCCTACCCGCCCCGATTTTTGCCCTCAAAATGCCCATTTTTTGGTCAAAAATGCCCAAATTTCGACCGAAAACGCTAAAAAGTGCAAAAAATTTCGCGCTGCGCGCGATATATGTACTTTTTAGTACATAAAAACAGGCACGCGAAAAAACTTATGTTGTACCCTACCCGCCCCGAAAAATCTCCCCCCCCCAAACCGGATTCCCCCCCCCCAAGATCCCAGGTACACTACCCCCCTACCCGCCCCGGATTTTTCCACCTATGTACCCTACCCGCCCCGCAAAAGTAGCCACAGCACTGATTTCCGACAATACGGTACATACCGTAAAAACCTAAATACAGCCCCCCCGGAATAGAGCCCCCCCAAAGGGGTCAGTGAATTAATAGAGCCCCTCCCCCGGAATAGAGCCCCCTGGCCCTGGCCCTAAGTAAACATCCCCTGGACAGTAGTGCATGGAGGCTTGATAGTGGTGCACAGGTAAATTTATGCACGTTTGTTGTTCGTTCAGAGCACATAAAACGCCTTTTATTGACGAATAGACACGAATAAATACGATTAAGTGAAAAAACATCGTTTCAAATCCCTCTTTAGGGGTTTTTGGGGGTATTTCTGGGAAAATTTTTTCAGGTTTGGGTCAGTGAATTAATAGAGCCCCCCGTAACAGAGCCCCCAAAATGGGGTCACTGAATTAATAGAGCCCCCCTTCTATTTAGGTTTTTACGGTACCGTATTGTCGGAAATAGAACCCGGGTGGTCTATTTTTTTACTGGGGTCATTTTGGGGGGTTCAATTTATGGGGGGTCAATTATTGGGGGGTTATATTTTTCATTTGGCCCCCCGACGAAAAAAATCGTTGTTACTGATGCCCATAAAAATGGATTGTTTTCGGTATTTTCTAACTTCAACAGCGGCAATTATGCTTAAAAAGCTGTATTCTGTTGTGTACGCAAGCTTAAACAACGTTTGACACACCAACACAGCCCCACCATACCACTAATCTGTGGTACGGTGAAGGTTGGGGGTGGGGTTCTATTAACGGGGGGGGGGGTCAATTAATGGGGGCGGGGGGTTCCATTTTTGATTTCGAGCCATTTAGGGAGGTTCAATTAATGGGGGGGGTCAATTACCGTATTGTCGGAAATAGAACCCGGGGGGTCTATTTTTTCACTGGGGTCATTTTGGGGGGGTTCAATTTATGGGGGGGGGTCAATTATTGGGGGGTTATATTTTTCATTTGGCCCCCCGACGAAAAAAATCATTATTAATAATGCCCTTAAAAATGGCTTGTTTTCGGTATTTTCTACCTTTAACAGCGTCGATTATGCTTAAAAAGCTGTGTTCTGTTGTGTACGCAAGCTTAAACAACGTTTGACACAACAACACAGTCCTACCATACCACTAATCTGTGGTACGGTGAAGGTTGGGGGTGGGGTTCTATTAATGAGGGGGGTCAATTAATGGGGGGTTCTATTTTTGATTTCGAGCCATTTAGGGGGGGTTCAATTAATGGGGGGTCAATTAATGGGGGGGGGGTTCTATTTCCGACAATACGGTAATGGGGGGTTCTATTTCCGACAATACGGTAATCAAGTTTGTTGATCATGATGGTTATGAGCATCGATTCCTATCAGAGGTGGGAATCGGGCCGGCCCGAACGGTCGGGCCGGGCCGACTTTTCGGAATGTCGGGCCGGGCCGGGGTGGCCGGCCCGAAAAGGCCCGACATCATCGAATTTCAATAAAAAATCGTGATTTTTTAGGCTAAATTTGCCAAAATTTCTCGCGATTCTGCAAATTAGTACCGACTTCCATGATTATCAGGTATTTTTAAACCAAAAAACAGTAATTTTTGCACCAAAAAAATTGCTTCAAAATATCATCAGAAAAAGTCGGGCCGAAAAAATCGGGCCGGGCCGGGCCGACTTTTTTCCAAGTGGGCCGGGCCGACCCCCGGACCTCGTCGGGCCGGGCCGGGCCGGGGTAACCCGGCCCGATTCCCACCTCTGATTCCTATTCGTGCTCAAAGTGCTCTTTAGCTAGCACGTGCACCCACTGCAAAAAACTTGCTCATTATCGACAATATCAAGCACTTCCACCGTCGAAGAACGTCGAACTTCGACCGACGTTGTAAAACAGAGGTCGCAATCGGGCCGGCCCGACCTCGGGCCGGGCCGGGCCGAGCCGGGCCGGGCCGCGATTTTGGGCTTTTGGCTCGGGCCGGGCCGGGCCGGAGATTTGGAGGGTCGGGCCGGGCCGGGCCGGGCCGGGCACCCCGGCCCGAAGCTTCTGAAGTGACTTATTTTACTGAAAAAGTGGGGTTTTTTTGTCCAAAATACTAAAATTTCTGACGGATTCAGCAAGTACCGTATTCCCTAAAATAGAGCCCCCCCCAAAAATAGAGCCCCCCAAAAATACAGCCCCCCCCTAAACGGGGTCAGTGAAAAAATAGAGCCCCCCCCAATATACGGCCCCCCCCCCGTGGAATTCCCCGCTTGGGGGTCGTAAAGTCAAGTTCTTGTATACGACACATTATGTACAACGTTTGTGGTTGAGTACATGATGACGTAAAGCCTTTTATGGAAGATCTGCACCTAAAAACACTCAATAATGAAATGACCAGTAACACCCTGACAGAACTCCATTTTAGGGGCATTTTTGGGAACATTTTTTGAGATTTTGGGCAGCGAAAAAATACAGCCCCCCCAAAATAGAGCCCCCCAAAAATACAGCCCCCCCCTAAAAGGGGTCAGTGAAAAAATACAGCCCCCCTTGTATTTTAGGTGATCAGTATTGTCCAGTGGTGTGGCTAACCAGGCGTGCAATCAACCTACTGTACCACCAGAAAGGCCTGAAATCAACCTACCTACTGTACCGACCGGCCGAGCTAGGGGGGAACAAAATTTTTCATGTCCAAGTTTAGATGAAAATGTACTCTAAAACCCTCAAAATTTTTCGATTATTTGGAATGAAAAATATGGATTTTATACCATTTTGAGCCAAAAATAGCAACCTACTGTACAGTGTTGGAGGTACTCTGGAGGGGGGGATACCTACTGTACCGCGCTCGGAGAGGGGGGGATACCTACTGTACCAGAGCCGATGGCCTGGGGGGGGTTATGTACCTAGGGGGGGGGTTTGGGGGGGGGGGTTGGGGGGGTTAGGTTTTGGGGTGAAAATTTTTTATGTGTTTATTATGTGTGGAATCGTGTGAAAACGTAGTATTTGCGCGCGTAGCGCGCGAATTTCGGGTAATTTGAGGTAAAAACCACTGATTTTGCACTAATTTCGGCCATTTTGGTCAAAAATTGGCACTTTTGGGGCAAAATCGGGGGGGATACCTACTGTACCGGGGTGAAAATCGGGGGGGATACCTACTGTACCATACCAAACATCGGGGGGGATACCTACTGTACCAGGCGAGGGGGGGATACCTACTGTACTGGGGGGGCCATAGTAGTGGCTGGGGGGGGTTGGGGGGGGGGGGGTTTACCCCCCCCCCCCTCTCAGTACCTACCTACCACAAAACCCGAGGGGGGGGGGCTGGGGGGGTTGAGTACTTACCTCTCACAACTCCAAATCATACCTCTCATAAGCAATTTTATACCTTTTTAAGGCAAAAATCGGTGTTTTTCGACCTTATTTTCCCAAAAATCGCGCGCTGCAAACCCACACATAATACCTGTTTTTAGGCGATTTTCGGCGAAAATTTTGAAAAAGTACTATTTTTACCTCAATTTTTGGCCAAAATTGTATCACAAAAACGGTGTTTTTTCGCCTTTTTGGGTGACCAAAATCATACCTCTCACGCTTCCGGTCCCAACCCCGCATCATACTTACCTCCCACACATGGGCCTGCCACTACACTGGGGGGGGGGGCCCGTGTAGTGGCAGGCAAATGGTTGCAAGGTACCCTTGGGGGGGGATGGATCCAGATGGTTGCAAGGTACCCCCCTACCCAGCCTCCGGGAGGTTGCAAGGTACCCCTGAGGTCCGAAAAAAGGGTGTTTTTTGCATGCATTATACTGCAAATTTGGCCGAAAAATTGGTACTTTTTTGCATTTTGGCCGGAAATTTGCCTAAAATACCTATTATATGCAGGTTTGCGCGCGGAGCGCGCGATTTTTGGGGTTTTGAGGTCGAAAAACACCCATTTTTGCCTATAAAAACCATAAATTGATGGTTGCAAGGTACCCTCCGGGGTGGTTGCAAGGTACCTACCCTTCCCCCCCCCATCCCCCCCCCAAGGGGTGGTTGCAAGGTACCTACTCCTTAGGGGGGGGAATCCCCCCCCCCCATCCCCCCCAGCCACTACACTGGGGGGGGCTACCCCCCCCCCCCCCAAACTTCCCCCACCTCCAACACTGCTACTGTACCAGCCGGGGGGCGGCGACGCATTTTGGGAAAAGCTAGTCCCGTTTCAAAATTGACTTCCCTTTTTCTCAGGCTTAGGCTTGGGCTTACTATTAGGCTTAGGCTTAGGCTTAGGCCAAGCCTTGAGCCAACCCGTGCCTTCTATCGCGAAATCGAAAATTCGCGTTTTCTCTCTGTCAAGGCAACGGGACTAGCTTTTCCCAACATGCGGCGGCGACCTAGCTACTGTACCAGGACGGCGCGTCGGTACCTACTGTACCAGGGGGGACCCCCCAGCCACACCATTGGTATTGTCTATCTGGCGACTTTTTGATGGAAAACAATGAAATTTCAACAAAAAAAATTGATTCAAAAATCGCAAAAATTATGACAAAAATTGGGTTAAATAAAATCTGAGCCAAAAATTCGGGCCGGGCCGGGCCGGGCCGGAGATTTGGGGGTTCGGGCCGGGCCGGGCCGGAGATTTGGGGGTACGGGTCGGGCCGGGCCGGAGATTTGGGGGCTCGGGCCGGGCCGGGCCGGCTAAACCCGGCCCGATTGCGACCTCTGTTGTAAAATCAAACGCCGACGTAAATCAAAGGTAAAATCAATGGAAGAGAAATTTCAATGTGGAGGAACAGAACTTTGCAAGAACGCAAGTGGACTGGGCGACAGGAGGTGCTTCAACCGGCACTACCCTTCAACCTGGGGGTTTAGTTCCAGCCAGTCTTCTTCAATTTTATCGTTGGAATAATGTTTGGAAACTTTCGTTAATGAATGATCAACCATGGAACATGTGATATCTTAGTACCAGCAAATTTGGATTGGGATCATTGCAGATTTTGCGATTGCCAACTTGTTTGCTGTGAATGGGCACAGCGATGTGATGTATCACAGCCTTATGTAATGTCCTAAACGCATGGGACGATGTCCGTTCTGAACTGTCACAGCGTTTTCCAGGAACGCGTCCGAATTTTATATGTAATTTCTCAAAATGTCCACGGCCACCACTGCCCTTTGTTTTTGCTTCTGCCCCTGCTCATTGTTTTATACTCAGACGTTTTTCTGTTAAACGAGATATGAAGCATTGTACGGAACGCCATGTGTGATAAATGATAAACGAAACACTCCAAAAAGTTAAGCTTTTTTGAAGCACAATTTTAGCATAATTTAAAGCATCTGTTGTGAATGAAATAAGTTGTCAATTACAAACAAAAATTCTCTAATTATCAAGCCCGTTGTTTGTGCTTTCCAAGTTTTCAAAACCCTACACAGCTCACACAATGTTTACCACAACATGCGCAAGGCAGCCAATCTCACAGCGCACAGCGCACTACAACACACAGCCGGCGGGGATAGATGATTCAGCTTTGTGTGTGTGTGTGCCCTGTGGGAATGGCTGCCTTGCGCATGTTGTGGTAAACATTGCATACTGAAAAGCACAAACAACGGACTTGACAATTAGAGGATTTTATTTGTAATTGACAACTTATTTCATTCACCACAGATGCCCAAAAGTATAGGCAAACCAGCCATACTTTACAGCAGTGGCGGATCCAGCTTTTGGCCAAGGGAGGGGCCAATTCCAAAAAGTCATTTTTATCTAGGGCTTGTTCAATTTTTGAAAAGTCATTTTATCCAATGCTTGTTTGGAATTCCGCGTTTTTTACACAAATATTAGACAAAATGTGAGTATGCGCGCGAAGCGCGCGAAATTTTTGCACTTTTTACGGGCGCGAAAGCCAAATTTCATTGAAAATTGGTGTATCTGACGCGCGAAGCGCGCGATTTTTGGACATTTTAAGTGTATGAGAGTGAAAATCCTGCGATTTAGGGGGTCCTTTTTCCTTCTTCCTTCCGAAACGGTGGCTAGACCATACCGTACACCCTGAATTCTTACACAGCTAAAATGTTTCAGGTTACTGTAGCCACGTCGCGTGTGGCTTGCGTGTGAAACCGCCAAGATCATGAAACATTTAGGCTGCGTTTATGTACAGTATGTTGTGTATCGGCTAACCGCGGGAGACGTGGCTACAGTAACCCGAAACATTTTAAGTGTGTTAGAATTCAGGGTGATACGGTATGGTCTAGGTCTGCAAAGCAGGGCTGGTTTGCCTTTGTGCTAGGGTACTTCAAAAGGCTTGATTTTTTGGAGTGTTTCGTTTATCATTTATGACATGGCGTTTCGTACAATGCTTTGTAAAGGCAATCTACGGGAGGTTGTCACGCAGCCCCCGAATACCGTAACCCACCGTAATATTGATCTGCAAGGATCGTGTCGAGACCAATTTGTTTTTTATCTATGTTTTGCGTGTTAGCGCCAACACCAACCAACATTTCGAAGTTTTGGTGATCGACGCGCACGATGACAATTTCCAGCTTGCTGCCGCTAATACACGTGTCGATAAGCAGCGAGCAGCATGGGTCTCGCAACGATCTCGCTTGCGGTGGGTTACGGTATCCGGGGGCTGAGTGACAACCTATCGTAGACTGCCTTTATCTCGTTTAACAGAGAAACGTCTGAGTACAAGACGCTGGCTGAAAATATCTTAGATTGGATTATAGTAAATTTAAAAATTCGCTGCCGAACAGTAAACTACGCCCCATAGTTAATGTCAAGTTCTAACCCGAACGCTAACCACGCGCGCTTCTGAAACATTTCGCGCAGCTGCCTGGCTGGCTGGCAAGCTGCGTGTGTGTTGGCTGTCCGAATGTTTCAGAAGTTGGTTTTCCGGTTTAAAACCTGACATTAACTATGGGGCGTATTTTACTGTGCGGCAGTGAATTTGGAAATTTACTATACCTTGTGCTTTGCACAGGCCGGCCTCAAACTTTTTCATTTTTTCTGCTCCTGTGAAAATGTGTGGGCTCGGTGAAACATCACAAAGCAACGAATTGAAAAGCCACCTCCTAAATCTGTGTTTCTGATATTGGTCGCACAATAGCCATATAAGAATTCATCAAATCAATCCTGATTTTCAAGTTCAGGCACTCTTAACCACTGTGCTATTTGTGATTTTCACAAGACATTTTCAGCTAAAAATAATCAGCAGATCAACCAATGTGCGATCACGCAACGCAACGTCATTGCCCCGTCACTTTCCCTCTTTACGCCCAAAATGCTGTGATGACGTGGACGTGCCAGTCAGTCCCTCCAAATCAGGACCCACCACATAAATACAGATGTTTCGAAATCTGAAATGCGTCTCTAGGACACTTTTCTGCGAAAGAGAAGAACCTGATTGTTTCTGATTGGCCCCTGGTCTTGATCTTGATGGATGCATTTTTGAATTTTAATTTTCCCGCCGGATGATTAAGAAAAGAAAAGGCTGGATATTCAGAATTTTATATGATAAAACGCACAGAGATCGGAAACGGGCCGGGGGCGGGGTAAAGTCGGCCCAACCTGGCCCGGTCGGCGAAAAGGCCGGGCGTGGGGGGGGGCTCTATTAATTCACTGACCCTTTTTGGGGGGCTCGGGGCTGTATTGCGGGGGGCTCTATTCCGGGGGGCTGCATTTAGGTTTTTACGGTAGGCAAATTTGGGCCTAAAATAGGCATTTTTCGGCATAAAATGAGTGATTTTTATGTCAATGTCGTCAAAAATCGCCAAAATACCCTTTTTATTGAGATTTTTTTCCAAAGCGGGACAAAAATGAGTCAAAATTTCGACCTCAAAAAATAACTTTTCTCTAAATTTGGGTCCTCCCCGTCCCCCCGCTTCCCCCCAGGTGGGTACGTCTGTTCCCGTTCCCCCTCCGAAAAAAGGGGGTACCGCCTGTTCCCCCTCCGGACCAGGAATTACACTGGCGCGGCCCGTGCACCGGTCCGGCTTGTTTCCAATCTCTGATCTAACGTAATCAATTCAATACAGAAGATTGCTATTGCCGATTAGCTCATGAATAGAACACCAATTGACCGCGGCTGGTTGGTATGACAATGTATAACAGAAACAGAGGTTTGTTTTATTTGTTTTATTTTAAAATGTGAATGAGAATGCATGTTTTTGTTGTCGTTCAAAATTGTATGTCTCAAGGCTCAAACGAACGGATGTCAACAGCAAGTGGATCAAATTATTTGGAGCAGGAGAACAACGAACTTCATGAAAAGCTGCTGACAAAAACGAGTGCGCTGAAAGAGGTTGGGTTACCTTGCTTTTTGCCGCCGTTACCGTTGAAATGAAGTGCACCGGAACCGGACTGTGGAAACATACAAGGGAACTCGGGCCAGTGTTATACTTGCGTATTTTTCCGCAAACTATATTTTTGGAAAAAACAGTTTTTTCAAATATTTTTCCAGCACTTAAGGATAGCCATAGTCCAAAAACGCCTATTTTAGAGAAAATTTCGTCGGGAAATGTCCTGAAACAGGCTAAAAATGCACTTGGAGATTAAAAAGTGCTCATTTTGAACTCTTTACATTGGTTTTTACAGCATCTTCTCGTAACCTTGGAAAATATCTCGGAAATTTTTTGAATAAAACCGTTTTTGTCCAAAAATTGCCATTTTGAAAAATTTCCGGAAAAAATAAAAACGTATTTTCCGGGCTTCGGAAAAAAACGTTTTTTTTCGGTTTTTCTCCGAAAAAAACGGTTTTTTTCGGCCCGTAGGTGCAGCCAGTGTAGCACTTGGTCAGGGTGTTGACGATAGACAGATCGCGACCCGAACTGTGTTGACGATAGAAGATAACCCAAGTCCGAAATCTGGGGGGGGGTCGACCCAAACTTGTTGACGTGGTGGGGGGTGTGACCAAAAGTCAAGGTGCAGTATGTGCAATAAGTAGCTAATAATGTTTAAATATTAAACAAAATGTACTTAGATGCACTAAACCCGCGCGTATCGCGCGATTTTTTGCCTATTTGGGGTAAAAATACCAATTTTGAGCCATTTTGAGTCAAAAATGTCCATTTTGGGGCGATTGTTGTTGACGATAGATAGATTGTTCCCAGAATTTGTTGACGATAGATAGATTTGCCCATTAGTGTTGACGATAGACACATGAAATCAAAAAGCGTTGACGATAGATAGATGAATTTGGGGGGACCCCCTCACCCCCCCCCCCACTACCCTGGCTCGGGCAATTTTTAGTAGCAATCTGCTACCATTTAGTATTAAAAAACTGTCTCCCCCTCTTTGGTACGGTATCTCCCCCAATTTTTCCCAAATTTTACCCGATCCCAAACGTTCCCCCTTTGGTCCAAAATGGCTAAAAATCAGCCAAAATCGACCAGCAAAAATTCGGAAAACACGGAAATTTAACGTTGCCGATAATATGGCGCCTTCTCAGATAAAAACAAAAGTGTTGTTCAAATAATCCGTTTTTTTCGTAAAGCAGCTGAACGCTAGTTCTAACGTTCTAATATTGGGGAATCCACCTCAATCATGACGCATTTTGCGTAGCGCGGCGTTCTATTACTGGAGAGCAAATTCTGTTCTTTTGGCTTTGGGGTCAAGTCAAATTATCAACTTTGGTTATACAGGCGGATGAAAAAAAACCGTTTTTTTTTTCACGAAAAAAATCGAAAAAAATCGGGTCCATCTGGGACGTGAAAAAAACCGAAAAAAACCTCAGCTTCCAGGAAACATCGATCTTTTTTCACGAAATTTTCCAATTTTTGACAGAAGTTGGAAAATATTTTTGTTCAGAACAACTTTGGCCAAGTGCGGGCGATGTCAATGTGGCTTGTTTCAACTTTGGCCAAGTGCGGGCGATGTCAATGTGGCTTGTTTCAACTATGTCACAATAAGCATCAAAAACATCCATAGGCACCACTGTGGTGTCTGTGCTAACTAGGGTTAGAGAGATGTCGGGTGTCGGCTGTCGGGTGTCGGGTGCCAAAAAAGTGTAGGTGTCGGGTGTCGGGTGTCGGGTACCCCCAGATGTCGGGTTTTTTGGGACCCGACACCGACACCCGACACTTACGGTTCAAACATCAGTTTTGCTCAGAGAAAAATTTTGAGAGAAAATTTTCTTCGAACCGAATGTTTCCGAAGACGCAGAATGTGACATTTTGGTGTTTATTTCGTGTGAAAATACTTGAATTCAGTAACTTGAGCCAAAAAATTGCACAAATGATGCAAATGAGCAAAAATTTGCCTGTTTTTGGTCCAAAAACAGGTGTCGGGTGTCGGGTTTTCTTCAAAAACTAGATGTCGGGTTTGGGGGTTTTTTGCAACTGTCGGGTGTCGGGTGTCGGCTTTTTTTCTGAGATGTCGGGTGTCGGGTGTCGGGTACTTCCAGATGTCGGGTGTCGGGTACCCCCCTCCCCCGACCTCTAACCCTAGTGCTAACATTACTATGTGTCGAAAATACCTTATTTGGGCTTCCCCTATCCTTATACACTGCGGTTCTTTATCGGTTTTTTTCGTTTTTTCGGTTTTTTTCACGATATATAAAAAACCGGTTTTTCCGCCAGTATAACTTTGGTATGTAAAAGTTTTTTAAGTTCTTATCGTTTCAGCTTTCCATACAGATCGGCGATGAAGTCAGGAGTCAGAACAAACTACTAAACGATATGGTGAGACAAAATTATTCTCGCAACAAACAGTAATTTTTTGCCATGTTGTGTGCTATCCCCTCCTTTGCAGGATAGCGACTTCGATTCGTCTGGGAACGTGCTGCAGGCGACGATGCGCAGATTGGGAATTGTCAGCAAATCTGGAGGTATTTGTTGTGCTTTCTTTACAAATTTTATGTTGACATTGTCATAAGATCAACAAAATCACAATGTGACTCAGGAAATCGATTCATGTGCTATCTGATCCTGTTCTGTCTGGCTGTGTTCTTTGTCATCTACTGGCTGATTTCATATCGATGACAGAAAAATCGGTCAAAATTCCCAATGTGCCACGTTTGTTGGACGAAACCCCTGTTCGCTATCAATTTTGGCTGCGCTGAATTTACTGTTTAATTCATCAAAAGTGCAAAACTCTATACCTGTTGTTATCCGGTGACGGGACATTCTATTTATTTCAATTACGATTTGTTTTTTTATTGTTCTGCGATCAGGATAAAATCGTTGGTCGTTTCATCAAAATTAGATTGACGTTTTCCCGTGACTTGCGTACTTTTCGCGCAGGCGTTTTGCGGAACGCCAGCTGTACCTGTCGCTGCAGAAAATCATATGATTCGAAAATCTTTGTGCAGCTGTCATTATACATATATTTGTCAGATTGATTGTGATCACGTTTTTCCCAGCTGGGCAGTTCTCCAAAATGAGTGTTGATTCACCGATTCCCAATGGCCCAACTAATTCCGAATCCCAAACCACCCAATCCGTAACATCATCATCGAGCAACAACGTCTATTTTGCCGTCTATATCCCTGAAAAGCCGACCCAAGATGTGCCTTGCACACCAAGCACGTCATCGAGTTCGAGCTCCACATCTGACAATGATTTGTCCAAAACCCCACCCCGAGTCACGGTTGCTGCGTCCGAGTCCACCAGCAGCAGCAGCAGTGCGACTGACTCAAAGGAATTGCCAGCAGCCTTGCAAGCAGTTGAAGGGTCACCCTACGTGTTCACCGATCTGAAACTGGCGTTGACGTGTGTCAAGGAGAACAAGGCCAAAGGTTCATGTGTTCGAATAATTGGTCTTTTTCATGGAAAACGGCAGAACTTTGTTTTGTTGGTGTTTCAAAAACATCGTCAAACCCAACCAAACATTTCGTGTTTGTCACACCATTGTCGGTTGGGAGTTTGTTCCGCTTTACACTGCCGTGGCTGATCTTGTCACCCCGATTATGCGATCGGTACCAAAGCATTTACTAAAATCCTAAAAACTTGAATGTATATAAATCAGCACCACACAACACAGGTGCCCGATTCAAGCAATGCCAAAGTCTCGACCACGCACGCACATTCACGCGCGTTGGCTCGACTGCAGTGGTGCCCGAACTGAATCTATCGGTCACACCATATCGAAAGAGATTGACACCACAGAAACCAAGGGGATCGGCGGCCAAGCTGAGCAATACTGAGGAGTCGAGTCAAAGTGGGTTCTTGGAATCAGGGTTGGGCAAAAAAAACGACGGCGTTTTTTCTTTAAAAAAAACGACGTTTTTTTTAAAAAAAAAACGCCTGGGTCGTTTTTCTTTTTTTTTTAAATCCTGAATTTCCTTGATTTTCCCTGATTTTTCAAGGAAAGTACCCTGATTTTCAAGGAAAATCAATTTTTTGTCCCATTTTTTTCAAAAAATTTTCGACCAATTTTTACTTTGTCGAGATACGTCGATATACGGAGTTTGACTTTCAGTGATGACCCCGGCCAAAGTTGGTCCCATGATGCGGGTCTGATATGGGATCTTAACAACTCGCTAGAAATGGGTTGAAACCCGTTTATTTTGCCTCAGAACACATAGAATTACTTCATTTAACCACGTTTTCTCCCCAACATGAGCGTTTTCCAATTTTTTTGGGGGCATATTTTGGTCATCTGGGCGTTTAAAAAAAAACGTTTTTTTTTAAAAAACGATTTTTTGAAAAAAAAACGTTTTTTGCCCAACCCTGCTTGGAATGCACTTGTTGGCGTGTCTTTTGGTTCAAATTATGCCATTATCTAAAATTATTGTGCTACGGCTAAGTTGGGATCGGGCTTGGGTGTGGGTGCTTTGGCGTGTGGTACTTCCAGCAGCGTAGGTGTTGGTGTGTGGCGCTTCCAACTGTGAGGGTGTGTGGATTTTTCGGCGTGGGTGACGCACACCCATACAGTGATAACAAAGATTTGTTTATCCTTTATGTTTTTCGCCGCGTCTTGCCACTTTCAAGCGTGAAGGTCTCAAAAGCATTTCGCTCTGAGGGTTCTAGTGGCTTAGACCCGTACTGAACAATTTTCTTCGTTATATAATATAATGCCAAAACGTTTGATGTCAGGCTTCCTTTTGTTCGAAGTCTAAGGTGTGGGTGTGGGTTTTATCGCCAACTGTGTGGGTGTGTGAGACCTCCAAAGTTCCAATTCCTACCGCCAAGATGACACATAACCTCCATAGCTTCTTGAACACAAAACACTTTCTTATCAAAACACTTTCTTTCCTAATTCAGGTTATTCAAGCAGTCCAATCTCCTCAATATCGAGCAGTCCAAACGAGCCAGAGGTGCCTTTTCCCAAACTACAACGTCCACAGCTGAGCGCACTAAAACGAGCCATTGAAAAATTGGAATTCGAAACCTACACAAAACTAGTTGAGGAGAATCCGC